>BMAW01063987.1:0-17110 GCA_019974015.1 Nephila pilipes | reverse complement strand
TATTTTTATAGTATGCTTCAATCAATTACGAAAACAATTTTCTAATCAAGTTTTTTTCAGGCAAAAAAGAACATTTTGAATAAAGCCGAGACCATCAATTAACACAATATAATTATTCATCTCTTTTCAAAGAATTTATGTACACATTATTTTCTAACCATGTGTATGAAATGTTACTAAATAAAATATTCACACGCTTATAAATAATTTTAGTTTTTTGTATGAATTGTCAAAAAAAAATAACAGGGATCATCTTATTTTTTTTTCCTTCAATTTTGTGGACGAAAAAAAATAGTTATTTTTTATATCATATTCAGAAAATATTAATAGCGTCGAAAAACTTTGATCCGGTATAAAATGCTAAGCATTCGATTAATAATAATTGTAAACCGTTTTTTTTTATAAAACCTGAATACATGTTATGCACCATAATTATAAAAGAAATTTTATTCTGTTTTAGGTTTATAAATTTCAATGCATAAGACAAACCGCATCTTTTCTTTTCTTCACTATTTCCCATTGAGACGGAGAAGCGGGCTAATTTCACGGGAAATTTCATTGCTTCGTTGAAAGCATCTGCAAAAAATTTAATAAAGTTAAACACCTTATATTTTCAATAGTAATTAAGATATATAAAGAATATAAAATTGAACTTATACACGAGGAAAATGTTGCTTTTGTGTGATATCAGATAGTTCAAAATGTCAACAGTATAAATGTGCATATATAATACAGTTGTAAGTTTTAAAGAAGCTCTACTAGACCAGAGATTAATAATCTAAAAAATTTATCATAATGCAATGCTCTAGCTTTACAGGATTTACTCTCCCAAAAGTAATTTAAGTATTGGAACGTTACGCGTTTTAAACTCAAAAAGAAAAAGAAAATGCTGGGGCAGTCATTGTGTTCTTCCAGTCAATCTCATTAGTCCTGATACCTCTGAAGCCCCGCCCTGCACCAGGCTGAGGCAAGTTAAATTTGCCGAGGTAGCAAGTCATGGTAAAGAATTTTAGAGAGGATGGTGCAGAGAGAGAGTTCAGGTATCGTCCTCATCATTTGACCGAATTTCAAACTTACGAGGTCTGTCGTGCGTGACGTTGTTAAACAATCAATTAATCAACAAATAAATAAAAAATACAATCGATTTATGTAATAAAATTATGTTTGCTATCCAAAATAACCAGCATAATATTTTTCTATTTCTTGACTTAATTGAAAGAAAAAAATATAGCAGCTTACTCAGGTTAATAGATATAAACTATTATCCAATAATTAACAAAACAGTAACAAAAACAGATTAAAGAACTTCATTCGTATAAAATAGCTATAACTGTAGTCAAATACATATCGTTAAGGATTAATGTACTTACCAAAACACGACGACAATTTTTGAAAAACATTTGATACGTTGAGGAAAAAATTACCCTATCATTTTATTATATTATTTGTTCTACGGCACAAGATGAATCTGCAATATAAACAGCTATTAATGAAGATTTGTTAAAACAAATGTTTTGATATGTTAACAGCACTGTTATCCTATAACGGTGTATGTACAACTGATAATAAACTCAATTCCATACACAATGGATACTAAATTACTCCTTAATCAAAATGCAATTTTTTTCTATCACAGTCGGATGAAATCACTTCAGATAAGAAGATAAACCCTTTTGTCGTGAATGAAATGAGACGCCCTCATTATATGCGTCTGATGCCAGTATTGAAATATGAAGTTTTATGAAAAAAATATGTTATTAAATTTGTGATACTCAAATAAACTTTTGTTACATATATATTGTACTTCAATTTTAACCGACAATAACAGTTTTTTTTTCTGAGTCACATCTGCGGGAAAGAAGTATAAAAACTATGGAAAAATTTAAAGACAAAAACAATAATTTTCTTCTTCTTTTGTTTAAACTGTTTTACTATTTAGATACTTAAATAATAAAAAATTGTTTTTTCAAGCCTTAAGTCTCTTTAAATCGAAACAGATTACTGTGACATAAAATTGGAATCAAAAGACAGAAAACATTTCAGTAACTCTTCTGACAAAAAAGAATCTTTCATTTTTTATATTAATAAAGTCCTTTTTAGAATAGTAATGTTCATATTTCTATACTTAGAAATATTATATTTAATTATATTTTGCGCAATAAAAATTTAGTTTCCAATTTTTAGGAAAAATATGTAATTACAAGAAATTTTAAATGAAATGTTTTTGAACAAATTATTTGAGAAATTTTAATAAGGCATTTAAAATTGGACAATAGTAATTTAGTATAAATTTTTGACTATTAGTTTAAGTTTCTTCATATCTCAATCAATAGATGCGGTACGAGTAAAACTTTTTATTAATTTAGAACTAAGCTTTTTTTGATTTTTAGGTTTATGTAATTTTAAAAGAAAATAAATTAAAAAATTTGTATCTCTTACTTCTGGTATTATTATTATAATAGAATTTTTCAGTTTTATATAGGAATTGGCTGACTAAAGAACCACGCAATATTGTAGAAAGCCACATAATATAGAGATGTGTATGTAATTGGTTAAGAATATTATTTTATTAAATGACTTTCATTTAATCCATATCTCTTGAAAATTCAATTATGTTTATTTGCTATGTAATAGATTATTTTAAGTAAATTAAATTAAAAGTGTAATTTTATTTAGATAATTTACATTTAATATGCTTTATTTTCGATTGTTGAGTCAAAATATTTGGATTGTGCTTCCTTGTTTTCTTAGGTTCTGGTTCCCCCCGCCCCCCAAATATAGTTGTAAATTAATTTGCTGAGTGGAAGGGTTTGGATCCATTACGCATGTTTAACAAGTATTTAGTGTCTGAAGTCAGACATAGCATTTTAAATTACTTCATCATTAATTTTAACTTTTTATCTTCTCATTTGATTACTTTATCTTCAATTTCTTAATTTTTTATGGAATAAGTGCATTATCATTGATTACGGATTAGTATTTATTTTCCTTATAAATGAAATGTTTTCTTAAAAAAAATATCAATATTATTTTATTTTTATTAATCATTAATTATTAACTTATTCACATGATTCTTTTGTACATATTTATATATAATACATTATACTAATATACTTTCGTATAAATATGTGGTTGCTTTGCGCCTACTTTCTAGGAATATTATGACACTATCAGGTCATTAAGGCATGTATTTGGAATTATAACTAATGTTATATATATATATATATTTATATATACAAAACTATAAATTATTTCCTTATTCAGACCCTTCATTACAGACCCTTCATATAGAATTTTATATTTCTATATGAATATGCTATGTAGCATATATTATAGTATGTAAATGGAAAGAAATAAAGTAAAATTTGTTTATTTTTGGTTGCGAGTTTCCCTTTCCCTATTTACAATGTATTAAAATGACTTAGTTTAACGCTGCGTTAAACTAAGCCTTAAAATCCTAAATGTTAAGGCTCCCTTCTCCCTATTTTGATTTCGTAGATGTGATGTTAATCCTATGGAATTACGAGGGCCATTCTCACTTCCTTACTATTTGATCTATTTGATTGCAATACAGTTCATATGAAAGAGCAAAAAATAATGAAGGTTCTTTCGGAATTACTTTTACTCTCCGATTTTTGAAAATAATTTTACCCCTATTTTAATGATTCGTTTGTGAGTTTTTCCTGTCTTTAAAAAGTTGCAGAGGTAGAGGATTTCCCAGAAACCGTCACAGACCGTGGTAGCCTAGTGGTCACGATTTCGGATTCGTGACCGGTGGTTTTCGTTCAGTTGCGTGTTCCAGCCTTGGTCGTTAAATACCTGCCTTGCACGTTAAATCTTTCGGGGTTCCGTTCACTTGGTGTGGAAGTTAGAAGAGGGGGTGTCAGCTCAGGTGTCGTCCTCGTCCCTTGACATAAGTTCAAAATTACGAGGTCCGTCACCAATAGCCCTCGTGTTTCTTCCAGTGCATCAATAAAAAACTGAACTAAACCATTTTTTTAAAAAAATATTTTTAAAAATTGGAGGTTAAAAGTAATTCCGTAGAAACCTTCATTATTTATTGCTCTTTCAGATGCACTTTATTGCAATAAAATAGATCAAATAGTATAAATTTGAGAACGGTATTCGAAATTCCATAGAAATAACATTACTCCCACGAAATCAAAATGCCCAGTAGACGAAATCCTTAAGATCTTATAGTCTTTTAGTTACTTCTGCTATTACAAACTTTATAGTGATATGATATCTAGGAGGTATATATAAACACGTCAATTATCTTAAAAGATATGGGACGGCATATTTTTCTCCGTCTCTCAGTCATTTTAATACTTAAGCACAGGATTAAAATTTCAACTGCATTTCAAGCACATAACAGTTAATTAAAATAGTCAGTTATATTCAAAATAACTTTATTAATTCCTATAATAAAGGGGATGCTCTCTATAGTTATACCTCCATTCCCCGCAAGTAACAAGTTCTAACAGGTCAATTGAAAAGTCCTCGGCCCGACAAATAGATGATGCTACTAGAATTAAATCCATATGTTTTTTAGTTAGCCCTAACCCTCAAAAGATGCCTGTATAAATTTGACAGCTGTCGGATCATTAGTTTGTGAATTATAGCATTTTGAGTGAAGCAACTTTTGTTGTGAAAAAAATGGATAAAAAGGAATTTCGCGTGTTGATAAAATATTGCTTTTTGAAGGGAAAACATACAGTTGAAGCAAAACCTTGGCTTGATGCCGAGTTTCCGGACACTGCTCCAGGAAAATCAACCATCAAGGATTGGTATGCTTAGTTTAGACGTGGTGAAATGAGCACCGAAGACGGTGAACGCCCAAAAGAGGTTGTTACGGACGAAAACGTTAAGAAAATCCACAAAATGATTTTGAATGACCGTCAGTTGAAATTGAATGAAATTGGAGACACTCTAAAGATATCAACTGAGCGTGTACATCTTATCATTCACGAATATTTGGGTATGAGAAAGCTCTATGCAAAGTGGGTGCCGCACGAGCTCACTCAAAAACAGCGATGAATTGATGATTCGGAGCAGTGTTTGAAGATGATCAAGCGTAATAAACCCGAGTTTTTGCGTCGATATGTGACAATGGAGAAAACATGGCTCCATCATTTCATTCCGAAGTCCAATCGACAGTCATCCGAGTGGACTGCGCACGATGAACCCGCTCCAAAGCGTGGGAAAACGCAAAAGTCGGCTGGCAAGGTTATGGCGTCTGTATTTTGGGAATTTTAATTTGGAATAATTTTCATTTACTACCTTGAAAAAGGAAGGACCATCAACAGCGACTATTACATAGCGTTATTGGACCGTTTGGATGACGAAATCGCCGAAAAACGGCCGCATTTGAAGAAAAAGAAAGTGCTGCTTCACCAAGACAATGCACCGTGTCACAAGTCAGGGAAAACGATGGCAAAACCCCATGAATTGGGCTTTGAATTGCTTCCTCATCCACCGTATTCTCCAGATCTGGCCCCCAGCGACTATTTCCTGTTTTCAGATCTCTAAAGAATGCTCGCTGGGAAGAAATTTTCGTCGAATGAAGAGGTGATCGCCGAAACTGAGGCCTATTTTGAAGCAAAGGACAAATCGTACTACAAAAATGGTATCGAAAAGTTGGAGGGTCACTATAATCAGTGTATCACCCTTGAAGGGAATTATGTTGAATAAAAAAAAACTAATTTTGCCAAAAAAATGTGTTTTACTATGTTAGGCCGGGGACTTTTCAATTGACCTGTTATAATCTATTAAAGATGGCTCTTACCGGAATAAGGTGCCTCTCCTGCAGTTTCTCTGGCAGCATTGAGTTCTAGTTTCACCATATCTCTAAGCACGCCAGAATACTTCCACACTAACCCCACTAACATTATTCTTTTTTATCATTACCTTAATTTTCACCTATCTTTCCGTTACCCCTCCTTCTCTTATTCTCTCTTCACTTCAATTGATATGTGAACTATGCACTGCATGTTTGGAAATTTAGTGTTTAAACCAAGTACTGTCCAGGAAATGTGCCTCATAAAAATTGAATTGCAGTACCTCATATCGCTCCAAATGCCGCTTCGAAAAAAATTCGATTTAAATTAATTTTTTCCTCCAGATGAACCAAAAATAAAACTTCACTCAAAAGAATTAATATCCGTCACATTTAAGAATAAGTTTTGTAGAACTAAGTTAGGAATAATTAAGAAGAATATTTTGCAACTTTGGTGCTGTTAAATTTCAAACAGTGCATTAAATTTTATATATAAGAAGAAAATAATTTTATTTTATTTTCCTACGACTTCGCCTGCACGGAAATAATTTTATTTAAAATTAAAATTGGATTCAAATTATAATTATCGTTGGACACTGTGAGTGTAAAAATAATATATAACAAACTATATATTATTTTTAAAAAAATAATTTATTATCAGTATCAACAAAAAATAGACAATTTCATTTTTCTCATAATCTCTTTTAACTTACTTTCCTCCTAAGAAAACAAATAAATATGTGTAATACATATAATTAGTTTTTACAAAAGTTTAGTACATATTATTGATATTATTTTTAAATCTTTTAATAACAGTCGAATAAAGATTAATGAAAGCTATTTTATTTTTTTTAAAGTGGATCATATGAACACAATTTCCAAAAAAAAAAAAAAAAAAAAAAAAAAAAAAAAAAAAAAAAAAAAAAAACTAATTTGACTAAGCCCATAATTTTCATTAAACATTTTCTCCCAAAAGAAAGAATCGTTTATTTTGGAATAAACATCATCAAAAACAATTATAAAACTAAAAATAATTTTTCATTGCATTTTTAATACATCCTTCACAAATATTTTTAGTACTTTCTTCATAAAAGAAAGTATAAAAATGAATTATTTTATTACGTGTTGTATTATTTCGACTGTAAAAAATTACAACTGGAACATATTGCTTTGCAACGCAAGATTAAAAACATTGTGAAATAATTTCTATTTATTTGCCAGTGATGAAATCGAGTAACATGTTAGAATTACATAATTTTTTTTATCAATTATCAGTGATAAAATTTTAAATTTTTTTACAGAGGCTAATAAATTTTGAATCTTGCAATCATCACTTATCAGTTATTATAATTTTCGGAATACGTTTTTGGAATGCTGTTATCATATCTCTATGTCTGTAACCATTGTTACCTTGCAATGTCGAAAAAAAGAACGCGTTAAACAAAGGATTTCAAACTTCAAATTTTGAAACAAAATTAAATCAAGTATTAATAGAATTATAAATCTAATATCAAAAAAAAGTTTCGTAATACACTAGCACAGCAATTCATTAAGAAAAGGATAAAAATTAGTAATAATTTTTTTAAAATAAAATTAAAATTACTTTGTTTTTATTAAACTACCTTTAAACAATATCCTAATAAAGCTACAAGTTTTGTTGTCTCTTATACTTAATGAGTTCTTTAAAATTACAGCATTTCCGATTCTTTCTGAATATTATTTTTTTATACATAGAAAGGTCAGAATGACTGCAAAAGAGATATTTGTAAGTCGATATAACAAAAAATATAGCTGACACATTAACATTTTGAAATCAATTGAACGAAGTTGTCTGCATGTAATGTTAAAGAATAGGACCTAAGATCATCACACTTTTCACAGAAAGAAAAATGGTACAACATTGATTAATCTGAATTATCTACTCTATTTTTATCATACGACTTATTTTTATGTAAGTAAATTCATTTTTTTTCCTTATAAATACCATATTTAGCCTCCTGTACTGCGGTGTTAAATGGGCTTTCACATAACATATTACAGCATTTTTTCACATATACACACAAATCTTTCTCTCTCTTTACACACACATACACACGAGCAAACACGTGTGTGTGTGAGAGAGAGAGAAAGAAAGACTGTGCATGCGTACGTGCAAGTATGGGTCATTTTATAATATCACTTTAAAATTTATAAATGTAAAAATAATATGCATTTTTTTTCATGTAATATAAGCATTTTTTCCTACGTATGTGTGTATCCTAGAGTAGGACGCAGCAAATATTGATAATGGGGCGACTAAGAATTTCATAAGACTTAAATGTGTTTATATCGTTTATTATCCGTGCTTACTTAGTCCTTAATGTAAAAATAAACTAAATATTTACTCAATAATGAAATTCAAATGAAGAACTAAAAACATTCAGTATGATAGATAACTCGGTCATATGCTCGGACACAACAATCAACTTCGAAGTGAAAAAACAAAATAAATACTTTTAAATTTAGTAGAGACTTTTATTTAGCTATGATACTTTGTCTATACTTGAAATTATGACAGTAAGTAAATGTATCGTAAATAAAAGTGTTAGGTAAATTATTAAGTAAATGAATCAAAAATAAAAGACTAATAGAAATCTTAGGGTGCAAACTGAAGAAAAGCCTTCAAAATTAAAAAAAAAATACTGAACACTGAAGGAAAGATGATATGCTAGAAATAATTTTAGAAAAAAAACTACCTTAACGGAAAAAACGTAAATTGAAAGATAACATTATAAACTGAAAGAAAATGACAAAACGGAAAATAGTAGGAAACTAAGAAAATTATAAAATAATAGAAGAAAAGTAAATTATAATGCTTTCGCAGGTTTCAGGCTGTGTAATGCGAAGTCAGAATTAGTGACCAAACTGTTCAAATAAGCATTACCAATATCAAGTAAAACTCAAATTCAATAGAAAAATGACCAAGGAAGATTATAAAAAAAGGAAATTAAAACATTAAGCATAGAAAAGAAATTATAATAACAAATTAAAAGATTAAACATAATTATTTTTTTAAATGAAACAAGAAGAGAACTTAAAAAACCATTAAAAAAAATTCAGCAATCTTGTCCCGAAAAAGCTACTTACTCCTGAAAAACGAAAAGAAAATGGCGTCATCTTGAGTCATCGAATTCACGGTCTCGAATACAGTTATAAACTGTTTTGTTTATTTGCATTACTTAATTTTTGTTTAATAGTGTAAGTACCATGAACATAAATAGTTGTAATTTTTTTGTTTACTTATATTATACTTCGAATTTATTTGTTTTGAGTCACAAAAAATGAATAATTATAGTAATTTTTAAGAACTACTAATTTTGTTCTCTTAATAAATATGTATATCTTTCATTGCAAGTAACTTATGTATAAAATATCAAAGACAAGACAAAATTAATTCCAGAAGCTCAGTCCTCTGTGAGTGTTCTTTAATTATTGTATGAGATATTTGAATATTTAATAAGCTCCTGATGTTTACAGTAGTACTAAATAAGTAGTTCCCAAATTTTATTTTCAATTTTCTCCTCGATCACAACCGTTTTACTGACGTATCCTCTAGTAATAACTCATAAGTTCGTACATGTTTTCAAAAAATTCTAATCACTCACGAATGGTTGGGGAACTTTCTTCTTATTGCTTATTCTTAGAGATGTCTGTCATTACTTTTTTTTAGAATTTATACCTGAATGTTTAGAATAATGTTTTAAGTACTGATCTTTTGTATAAATTACGCGTCCCTTTTGATATAATATTTCGAAGCTAAAATAAAACGTTCTCTAGTTTGAAGGCTGGAGTAATTATCCATCTATAGAAAATGTATACCTTTAAAGATATATAATATTTAAAGAGACAAAAAAAAGTTCTAATTAACGAAAAGCATATCTTATTTGCCAAAACATACTGTAAGAAATTATCTATCAATAGAATAAAAATATTTTTAAATCAAACTATTTTTCAGTCATCTAATATCTTTTTTTTATATTTATGAAAGTTATTTTTCAATATATATTTGTTTCGATTATATTCCTTTTTCACAAAATGAGATTCTTAAAAGTCAAAAAGTTCCTTGCAATTCAAATTTAATTTGAAAGCAACACCATTTTAAAAATTTATATTCTTTTAATTATATAGTAAAAATAATCACACACGAATCTTAGATTATTTCAATAAATAATTTAAACACTTAATAAAATCAAAAGTATTTGGCTATTAAACGCTCAACTGAAATCTTTATGTTTATGTTTATAAAAGTATAAACAAAAATTTCATAAAATCCTTATTTTAAATTGCATGGAGCAATTTAAATATACATAAAAATGGCGAATATTTTAAAACTACTCGAAAGCTATAAATATTTGTGTAGCTTTTTTCTTTTTTCAGTGATATGTGTATGAGGTAAAAATGCCAATAGAGAAATTCATGAGAACTGAATTATAAACTTCAGTGTTCATCTCTTTTTCCAACAGCATTTGTGTTTGCCTTGCGGTTATGGTCAGCATTGTTTCAGTGCCGATAACACTTCGTGAAACGTCATTCTTCATATGTATTTGAGAAGGCCCAAATCTCTCAGGATGGGATAATGTGGAAGTTAGGATTGGGAGGTAGCAGTTCTAGAGTCTTCTTCGTTACTTGATCAGTATCAAAAATTACGAGATCTGTGGTCTACATCCTATTGTTGTTTCTTAGGGCGATGTTAATAAACAATCCATAAATTTCTAAAAATAGTATACATTCCTATGTTGGTCCCAGTGTAAGTCATATATATTCTTAGCATAAGTAAAAATAGTTCTAAAATTACATGAAAAGTGTCAAGCTCCGTGATATGTCGAAGCGCTTGCCAGTACTAATCCGTTTAGAACTTTTCGAGGATTGATAGATTCAAGAACTTTCAAAAGATCAATTTGAAAAGTGTCGAAAATGAATTAGTTCATACTTAAATAAATTTTCAAAATTAAAGGTATTTGAACTGGAGTTTGCTAACCTGTAGAATTATCAACCATTTATTAAGTAATCAGCTTTTGAATAAAGTAAATAATATTCTATAGTGTTAAATAAATATTCCAAATTAAAATTATTAGTTACTACTCAAAATTAGGTTAAATTTGATTCCTTAACTGAAAGTCTTCATTTAAAGGAATAACTTTCAATATATTTCACTGCACAAGCAAAAAAAAATATACTTTTATATTAACCATTTAATTTTTCGTATTGATTCTTAATCTTTTATGTATTAACTTTAATTGCTTTTGTTTTTGCTTAATTAATTTTATGTAACTGTTATAATGATGCAATTTTAAATCATTAGCTATGATGAAGAGTGAGATATTTCAGAAACTAGGATTTCCACTACCCATACGGTTTCGCTTATTAAAAGCTTTATTTTCTTACTCTTTTGCCAACGAATAAAAAGTTCTAAAGTTTATTTTATTTTAGTGATTCAATGTTTTAGAAGATAATAATCAGTGTTTAATGTTTGATTTTGTTTCCCTTTCATCATGTTGCAAACAGTTTTATTATCGTCACTCCTATTTGCTTCTTCATTTAATTTTTTCTTACATTCGGCATATATCTAATAATCTAAGTCATTTTTAATATTGTTTTTCCAGGTGTTATCTGAAAGAAATCTTACAGAATGCTTTTTTGTATCACCTTAATCACATAAGTTTTCCTACTGCCCATAAACTAATGCTTTTTGTGTCACAATATATATTTTTGGAACATTTGGAACAATAACTGAACTCAGTGGCATGTTTATGTTTCAAAGTCAATTTAAAGCAAAAGCAATCTTGTGTAGGTACACATTTAAATATTTATTCTAAGTTTACTCCTTATTAATTAACACTAAGTTAAATCAGAGATTTACACTTATTTTTAAGACACAGAAAAAAATATCATCAACATTATAACCATCAGCATTAAAACATGGCATCTTAAACATTGGAAACTTACAATCTAATACGGTGTAATGCATTTAGAAAACTTTTTGAAAAGATCTAAACAGATATTTTCTCAATAGGTTCTGCCTCTAAACACCTTAATGAATGTTAAATCTGTCAAGTCTCAAAGACCTCCCGTTGGAATGGTGAAGAAGTTTGGAGAGGGAGGTTCCTGCTCAGGTTTCCACTTCGTTTCTTGACCAAAGATCAAAATTACGAGGTCCGTTGCCAATAGGCCTCACTTTGCTTCATTGAAACGTTAATGAACAATCAATCAATGTCTTTTTATCGAATAAAATATTTTCGTAGAATAGATGTCAAAAAAATTCCTTCCTGTCATGAAAATGATTATTAAAAATTGAAATAATTATAATGTTTTTATTTCGTCTGAAAACAGATGAATAAATTTTGTAAATTTCATGAAGTTGGATCTAGTACCGAGGAGCAAATTTTTTTTACACATTTATTGATTAATGAAATAAAATGAGCTGAAATATTAAGTACTAAAATACATTTAATTAGAATACAATACATAATGATACTTTACAATGAAAAATATAATGATAAAACCAAGTGGTTTTGAATAGATTCAATTTAACACAGCAGATTGAAATGTTCATTTTCACTAATCTCACTCACACCAGCGATTCAAAAGTTCTAGTCCTTTTTATACTTCTTAAATGAGAATTCTTAACTTCTACTGGTTGTTTCTGTGTAGTTGCTGGTCCTGGACTGATGTGGAGTTACTATTACTAGTATCACTTTCTGCCCAATCTTGTTTTTTCGCTGATGAAAATAAAATGAAAATTAAAGAGGTGCTGCTCAAAATTGCCACAGTGATTCCGAACACGTATCGCCACTGATGCAGAGTTTGCTAAAAAAATATTAGTTAATTATTATTAACAAAAACACTGATGAATTTCGTGAGTCAAGAAAAATATGCTTACAATTTTTTTTCTGTGTTTGTTGTGTTGACATATTCTAAAACTTCTTTTCTAATAAAAATGTCTTTATATAATATCAGAAGCAATTTTAATGAAATTATATACTATTTTAATAATTCAATTAGAAGTCAATAACACAAACCAATGACCTTCGAAATGAATGAATTATTATCAAAGCTGTTTTTTTCGTAAGACATAATCATATGTTTCACTTTTTCACTGGAATGTAGTACTGTTGTTTACAAAATTTGTATACGAAACAGTTTTTAAAATTCCTTGAAGTTTTTTTTTTATTTATGAGTACATATAACATACGTGATTCTCAATTAATTTATAAAAGGAAATTCTTCGAGAATACTTTAAAAAGGCTAAAGTCAAATCAAGGTTTCTAAATTAATTTTTAATTGAAGCATTTAATCATGTCCTGCTTTAAAAATATTTTTTAATGTCAGTTAATATTTGTGTTTTAAACACAATATTATTATAAAAACGACCATTTTGCATTTGATATTTAATCAATAACGCTTAAAGAAAGAATGTCTTGAATAGAGAAAAAAAAATAAAATTTGTATCTTTGATTTATACAATATTTTTGAGGAAATTTATAATTAATTCTAATATTTAATGGAGAAGAAAAAAAAATTCAGATATTTAGTGGCTTGTATGTATTTAATACCTATTTTTCTTAGTTAATGTTTAGATGTATATGATAATTATTCATTAATGATTATATTATTATTCGAGAAGCTCTACGCTACTATTTTACATTTATGATTTTATTATGAACTAATAACTTCATTAAAATTAACAATTTTTTTTTTTTAAAAAAAAATTTCCTAAATTTCCCTGTAAACACGAAATGTGCTCAATATTTAATATTTTGGAGCATCTTGTTGTTTATTTACAAATATTTTTTACTCGAATTTATTTTTTAAGCTAGGGAGGTTTCAAGCGGGTAGAAGTCGTTGTAACTGAGAGATCAAATCCCTAGTTTTATAAATGGATATTTCTTTAAATAAGATGCTCGAGCCCTGATTCAATTGAAGATCCATCAAGAAGAATATAATAATACGTGCTGCGGCAAGTGAAATACATCTGATAATAACGTACCTCAAGTTGTGTGGATGTTAGGAGAGTGAGGCATCAAATCATTTGTCATTCTCGTTGTCTACATGCGTCCGAAATTAGAGATACGTTCGTCAACAGCCCTCATGTTACATGAATTCAACTTTTGCTATTCACGTTAGTTAACTAGACATTAGAAGGATGTACAGTTAATCTACGCAACTGCAATAAGTTACGTGTTTAAGTTGCTTTTAAGAAATTTCAGTTAGACAGAACAATAAGAATATGTTACTTCGAGTTAAATTTAAGAGTATACAAAATTATTTCTAAATTCTTCAGTTTTTGTCTGTTTTGAAAGAATAAATGTCAGTCTAAAGGAGATTATGTACATCTTCGAAATGCATTTGAGTGATATCATTTAATTACTATTAAAAGGATCTTAAAAAGCTTGAAAGTTTGTTACATATTATAAGGAAAAATTCTTATATGTATGTGTAATGCTATTTTGTACGAAGTCTTAGTTTTAGTAGAGACATTGAAAAGTAACAATTTTTGTTGATTAAAACGTTAAGAACTATAATTGAAATTAGTGTTATATATCCAGGAACTTTATATTTACTTAAGTTATCCATGAATGTCTGTGGAGTTGCATGTTGTCTTAAATTCGCACGGTTTCTTTCTCTAATGAAATTTTCATAGTGAAAATAATTTTTAATAATTCAGTTCCGTTAGTTAATTCTTTTAAACTAAGTTTTTAAAGCCATTGATGCGTATAAAAAATGCACTTATTTTGGAATATTACCTGCTTATCAGTCAATGTACCAACAATAAATGGAACAATAAATCCTGTCAAACTGGAAATGGTATTAGCTATTCCGAATAATGTACCTAAAAAGAAAAAAACAATAATAACGTCACATCTCTGAGGTAGATACGAAATAAAGATAGTATTAGATTATATTTTTCAGATAAGTATGTGTAAAAGCCTTGAAAGAAATCGATCTATTGGTTGCATGGTTTGAATGCACTGTACTTTTTTGTGGAATAATGTCAACAGAACGAAAATACGGCATCAAACGGAAAGAATAAAACAGAAAATAATTTATACATAAATCGAACCCAGAGAGCCGGTCTTTAATGCAACTCAAAAAATTTAATTTATTCATAAAAAGATATAAATATTTTTTTCAAAAAACCAGTTTCAAAAGTTGCACACATTTTATTATTAATTATGAAAAAGCATTGATCTTAAATATAAAAATAAGTTTTTCACGAAAATATTTTAATCATCAGCATTTATGACCTTTTGAATTCTCAATATGTTTTCGTGATTTATAAATAAGTCATGAAAATTTATTATTAAATCGAAAACATTAGTCTATAAAATATTTGTAAAATTTCATCTTTGCATTTTTATTAGATCATTGCTGATGAAATTAACACAATATCTATAAAAAATATGTTAAAAATGCATCAGAGTCAACTTTCAAGCATATTGAGTAAATCAAATGTAGCTGCTAATGGGGAATAAATTCATAGCTGCAAAGTTAATTTCACCAATTCAATATCTAGAAGGCGCTGTATAAAATACCAGAATTATTTTTAAAACAAATTTCAAAGTTAACATTTTCTTGTACTGTTTCAAAATTACAGCGTAGTTATAACATTTTAAAGTAATTTAAGGAGTTTTACTACATAATAAATTGAGGACATTGTTAATACTAGGCATGTTTTTTAAGTAAAAATCGTTTTTAAATATGACAGCTGCAGGTCTACTGTCACCGTTCCAAGCAGATGAACCTATAAGTACCTATATCTATTTGTTTTTCACAGGCGTCAGAATACGAAAGAATTCTTCCATGTTTACGTTTGTTTGTGCAAATTTAAAATGCTTCACTCAATTGAAAATACTGCTGATTGTGAAATGTTTTCTGTGATTCTTTTTCTGCATGCAAAATGCATTAAAGCTGTCGAAATTCATCACTCCATTAATGGAGTTGGAGGAGATGTTATTCATATGAAACCTGAATCAAAACAGCGATCTATAGAATGAAGGGAATTAATATCATTCCTTCCCCCCCCCCCTCCAAAATGGATCAACCAAACAATTTCAACCCTCAAAATTTATGCGCACTGTGTTTTATGATCGGCAGGGGCTATTGTTTATGGATTTCTTGAGACGGAATCATACAATAAATTCCGAGATATATTGTGACACCTAAAATAAAATAATACGTCATGCAATCCTAAACAAAAGGCGTGACATGCTCAGTGAAGAAAATGTTTTCTTGCATAACTATGCTCGTCTACATGTGGCTCATCAAACCCGTTATCTCATCATATCATATGGCATTGAATAACAAAACCCCTCTCAACGTTGTCCTGATCTGGCTCCCAGTGGATACCATTTGTTCCTTCAAAAGGCATTCAGGTGGTCAATGCAATGAAGACAATGATGATGTCTAAACGGCAGTGCAGCGATAGCTTTCACATCAGGCGGCAGATTGCGATGATGATGAATTAGAGAAACTAGTTGTTCCACATGATATGTGTCTTAATATTGCAAGTACTTATTTTAAACAGTTGGTTAACGTAAAGGCTTTCTCATAAAACAAAACTGTACAAATATTTTGCACTTGTTTTCACTTAAAAAGCGTGCTTATACATTTATAACTTTAGCAATAATATTCCTAGCTTTTTCTCACCTATATAACATCTGTTTCCTTCCATATTAAGCTTTAAGGGGCTTAATACTAAATTTTGTTTACTACTGAAGTTATTTCTTTAAATCTCGTAAATTTCTTACATATTATTTTCATTTGATAATCAAAACTTATTATTGAAACTAATTATTAATTGTTAAATAATTTAAAAACAAATCTTTTTTCTAGTTTTATAACAGAAAAAATAAATTGATGAATTAAAAATTATACTTAGAATAAAATTTAGTTCCCTTTCTTTGTCAATAAAAAATAATTCAAGTATTCATTGATCAAAAAATCACACTATCTTTATTTACGAAGACAATTTGTTTTGTTTGCAGTTATCATTAAGAGAAACTAATTTGTTTATTGCAATGAGATAGATTTCAAATCAGACTATGGATTTAATAAACTAATCTATATATATTTGGTTTGCTATTACTTCAAATCTTACTTTGGAGGAAATTATTAAAACATCAAAAGCTACAGTTGGTCCAAAACAAGTTCGAATAATAAGATGTGTTAGTTGATTGTAACTTTTGAATTTAAATCTTTGTGTAATGTACATATATATATATATATACATACATACATACATATATATATATATATATATATATATATATATATATATATATATATATATGAACC
>BMAW01063983.1:639291-668163 GCA_019974015.1 Nephila pilipes | reverse complement strand
TATTAATTAATTTTCCCAATTAATATCGTATTTAATTGCTGCTTTTCATTATTTCCCATCCTGAATTTTATTTTTCCCTTTTCAATGATTTTTCTCCTCTCAGAACTGTTCAAGGATTTCTGTTAATAAATCTTTGCAGTGTTCTAGGCCTACATACATACAATTTACTTGAATTTTCCCTCTCTTTCGATGCGCTTTGTTTTACGCAAAGATATAGCTGGGAGATTGATTGATTGGCTTTATTAACTTGGCTCTAAAAGCAACACGAGGGCTATTGGCAACTAACCTCATAATTTAGTGCCTCGGCCAAGTGATACCTGACCGTTTTTGTGGGGATTATAAGTGATACGCTTTAAGACTTTTAAGATATATCATACACCGCAGGGGGTTATCTAATTGTTGATTTCATAATAGATTCAATAATATTTCTAAAATCCATTCTTTGATATTGTAAGAATAAAGTCGGATTATCTTGTTGAGAGATGATTGTATTTATTTGTCACATTAGATCTATGCTTTATACTACTGGTCACCATCCGGCATCTGCATTTAAGTAGAAATTAAGAAAACTATTTTAATCGTTACTTTTAAAACAGAGCTCTCTATGATAATCTTGTGAGCTTCAATTTTGTATAAAGTTTAATGTTTTCAGAATAATTTCAATTTCTTGAAATCTTAAGTACTCCGTAAAATATTAAAATTATTGATACTTTTTAGAGGATCATAATAATCTGATTGCTAAGGTCAAGATCTTCAAGCAGAATAGTCAGTTGCAGTCCCGGTTCCGATACAGATCGTTTTACTAGCTATGATAATTTTTAATTGAATTAGGTCTTAGAGTTCTCTCGTGAATGAGTGTACAAGCACAAAGTTCGAAGTACGAATTCAGATATCGTCCTAAAAATATGGCTGGTTTCAAATTTTAAAATTTGAATTATCATTATTCCCTCGCATTGATTTAGTTCAATATTAATCAAAACAAAATGAAATTTTAAACTGCTCTGATTCGTAATGCATTTTTGGTACCTAAATGCCCAAGGAGCAGATTGCAATGCATTTATTAATTTTTGACAGAGAAATAATTAAACCCTAGATCAAAGTGGGCATGTATGAGGCTAATGAGAGCCCTCACATTACAGGTTTTCATACATAATAAAGAGTCTTACTGTAGTTATATAGGATTAAGCGCACAATTAAAATTAAATTAAATTAGTATTGTTACATATTTTCACAAGTAATCAAGTATTATGTTAAGTATATATGTATAAGAAAATGTAATTAAGTGCAAGAAACTACAAAAAATTACTTAAAAATTGCAACAACAAAAATGCCGTTTAATAAAATTGCATTATTAAAAATATAACATTTAGCGAAGAGCCGGTGTATTGTACAAATATGATGAGGGAACCAACAATGTAAATATGAACAAATTTAATTATGATTAAAATATAAATATCAAAACTTCTATCAGTATGGCAAAGTTAAAAGTATTTAGACAACTTAACAAGATACAATGAAAAAAAATCTGAAATAATAAAAAAAAAGTTTTGAATTTCCAATGGTAGCCAAACTTTAACTCAACGAAGAGCCTTATACGGCTCTGACCGCCACGCGCGCGCGCGTTTACCCATCACTGTCCTATTTATACACGCTATAAGTACTTTCAAATTGTACCGTATCAGAGGAAATTGTGTATTCAAGATGCGTCTTTATCGACATATTTTTCAAGAATACTTAACACTGAAATATATAAGATTGGAAACGTTTGATTAATATGCTCATACATCTCATGAATTTACAAAAGAAATATTGAACTAGTAGCCTTGCTCCATGCAATTGCATTAATTCTAATTTATGAGAAGTAAATAATTGCCCAGCTGTATTCGATATTGACAAAATCAATCCATTCCTGTTATTACTCAAATGTAAGCTGGTTCAATGTAAAAATAGTACAATTACGCCTGTCTGAATTAGTTTTAGCCTTTCTTAAATGTGTCATCCAGATTACAGGAGTATATATGACTGAAGTAACGACAAGTTAGGATAAGATTCTTAGGTTTATATTCCGACAGTTCACAATTCGAGACTAGAGATAGCACTAAAAATAATTCATATGAGATAATGAGAATTTGGTGCGCGTTAAATTCAAAGAATCTCAAAATATTCATTTGGTGCGGTATGAAAGCTTGTAGAATAAGGTACGAGGGGCTATCATAAAGTTTTAATTACTACTAAGGAATAACAGATATATCTGGATAAAATTTAATCTGCATATTAATTTACCTATATGCACATAATGTTGTAAATTACAACTATTCATGTTGATTTGTTTGGTTTCAGGAAGTTGAATATTGAAGTAAACCTCAGTATGGAGGAGAGTTCTACAATGACGTATTTCGAAACACCAAGAAAGACAGGGAAAAATACATTACTCTAGATGGTGACAATGTAGAGAAATCTTAGAATAATAAATAAAAATTAAACTAATAATTTCATTATTTTTTCGCAATATTTAAAACTTTAAAATACACTAGGATAATAATTGTGTATGTGTTGAGAGTTGATTTGATTGTTTATTAAAGTCACACTTAGAAGTAACACTAAGGCTATTGAGGCGACGCATGTTCGGCTATGATAAATAGGCGAGAATGACACCTGATCTGGCACCTCCCTCTTCAAACTTCCCCACTGTGCCAATGGAAGGACTTTGAACCCCGAAATGTTAACTTGAATTTCGAAAAATAACTTTAAAATGTTTGAAAATATAAATAAACAATACTCAAGCAAATTTATTTTTCAAAATTAGTTCATTTTGCTGTCCTTATTTCTATCCATATAAGATGCATCATTTACACGTAAACTTTTAACGAAAATGAGTCAATACATTGCTATATTTGTCGGGGGTTCTCCCACGCTTTTCACTTAAGCCAACCTTTTGCATTACTTTATTACATTATTTGAATTGAGAATTTCACTTCTTGAAAGAACCGTGATTTATGTAAATTAGCATTACTACGTAACAAGTGTAGTGAATAGGGAATAATCAGATGCATTAGAGTTATAAGTGGAGATAGAGGAAGTAGCGATATTGAAAAGCATATGATATTGATACGAGAAGGGGGTTGAGAACTGAGATTTTGTTCCAGATTCAGATCCTGTCAACAGCACACTAGTCTTATTTCTAAAAGAAAAATTAAGGAATAGGAACCAGTTTTTTTGTAATTAAGATACGTAAAATTTTCAAATATAATAGTTTTAAGGACTCAAGTAAATGCTCCACAATAGTAATACAATTTAATCTTGATAGCTACTATACTAAATCTGAATAAAGAGATTTTACATTTTGGAACTGATTATTTTTTGAATGAATGTGTCTTATAATATTAATAACGACGCTAGTGTGTTAACCGTTCCATATATTTACCCGAAGTAGGAAGGTATTTTTCTAAAATTTATATTTTAGTTTTTCAAAATTATTTTTTTTAAATTGCTTCCGTATCTTTCTGTTCAGAATTATTTAACAAAAGTAAAACACCATTTTACTAAAAAAAATCTGTTTTGAATACATACTCTTTATAACAGCTTAGTAAAGATTACTTTATCCAAAGTCTGTCTGAAAATGCAGAATTTATTATAAAGTATCTAGAAATGCGATTAGCTTAATATTAAGATTTTACTAAATTTGTTATAAAGTATTCATATATTACCATGAATATTGATTAATTCTTTACAACTACTGAAATTTTTACATGAAAACTGATTGAATATATTTTAAGAAACCTACTTAAATGATTACTGTTAAGAGCAATTACAATGTTTTTCTTTCTTTCAATTATACTTTAATGACATTTTTCACTTCAAACAAAACGTTTTATTTATTTTTTAAATTTAATTTTATGATGAAATATAAAATTTGTTCTAAGATTAAAACATATTAAGATAATGAAGTTTTAGAAAGGACTTTTTCTTAGTTAGATTCTAAAGGTTTTTAACATGAAAGTACCATCTCTTACTTGATTTTATGCAGATCGGAATGAATATGGAACATGAATATTACATTGAGGTAAAAAACTTGATTGAAAATGTATGACGATTTTTTTTAAATATTTTCTAAATTTATATATATATATAAATTTGTAAACATATATACAGAAAAACTTTTTTAACAAATTTTATATCTGAAAAGAGTAACAATTCCACGAAGCATTTTCGGAGTTTATAAAAGAATTCAGCAAAGTAGTGACGAGTAAACAAAATTAATGCTCAGAATCTTTTGGATTATCTGATTAGATTTTGAGGTAATTTTACGTAAGCTTTGAGCGGTACTTTTTTTTTAAAGGAAAATTCCCTTAAAGGATGGAAATTCCTTCCTCTAAAACCCAAAGCATTTGTGGTTTGTTTATTTATCCATGAACTTAATTAATTTACTGGTTTTTCATTTTATAGATCAACTGGGTTCCTTTTTTTCTATTTTGGGTAAAAACGTTTTCAGTCAATAAACCTCTTTGAAGTCTCCGTTTAGGGAACTAAAGGAAAGTACTTTTTTGTTTGAACTTTAATTCTGCATGTAAAATACTTCGAATTTAAATGTATTTGAAAGAGAAGCTTTTGGTAATAGCATTAAATAAGGACAAGGCAGTTTGCTTTTTACGTATATATTATCCAGAAGCTGAAGTTGTCTAAGTCTTTCTTACAAACTCCTGGATAGCTTCATTAGGGTAAATTGAAATTTAAATGCGCATCCATTTAGACTTTGTCTGCATCAGAAGTGGAATGAAGGAAATAAGTTTAATTTTAAGATTAAGTAATGCTTTTTTGTGATATTCATTTTCTAAAATAATTCACTTATAGCTTAAGAGGTATATGAGCAATTAAAATAGTTAAATTGATTATGATATATTTTAAGCTTCTTAAACTTAATCATTAGATTATGAAATAGGTATTAGTGCAATCTTGAAAAGTTCTACATAAAACAAAGATAAATGGAAATTTCACAAACAAATGTTGGAATGATTCTCAAGTATAATTAATTAGATTATTTTATAAACTAATAATAAAATCTGTGATTTAGGGACCTGTAATTTCTGAAACGATTTCAAAACGCTTTTTTTAAGGAGGGAAATGAGTGGAATTTTCCTTTTAATATTCCCTTACATATTACTTAATGATTCAATTCGTCATATATATTACTTAAAATGTGTCTGATGTTTATTTTGGAAATTTTAAACACATTTCATACATTTTTCTGATTTTTATCAGCTCTTAATCTTATCGAAATAAAACTTTAAATGGGCATTTCAACTACCTTTAACGAAGCATATCTAATGTGCGCATGTAATACTTTATTTTCTTCCTTTTTTCTAAATTACCTCCACATATTCATTGCTGAAAGTGATTTCAAACTTATATTCTTACTTTTTGAAAGACAATTTTTCAGAGTAAAAGGAAAATATTACTTATTCATGATATGGTACCAAAATCTTAAGGCACTCTTGGGAGTTATTTCAAAGATGGAAGCATTCTATTCCGAAAATTAGTGAATATTTCTTTGCAATACGAATCTTATTTAGTTGAAATGTAACATTACTCTTCTTCAAAACATAACATATTTTCAGAATAACTTATTTAGAACATAACATTAAAGCTAACTTAACATTAAGAAACAGACAAACATTATAAAATCTTCAATGTTATTTTTATTTTTTGAACGTGTGTCATGATTGATTTAAAATATTTCATAATATTTTGAACCGAAATAAGTGAGTACTTAAGCGATTTCAGTTTTTGTAACAAGGGAGTTTTATTGTATACATTGCTGTATTTATTAAAATGCTTGATTAGTCTTAAGCCACTATTTTGCAAAAATAAGTTGGAAAGTAAGGACTTCCAGTTTCAGTGCTTATTGTTTCACAACAAAATATTATTCATTACAGTTTAGCATTGGATAGAACGATAAATGTGTTTCTCCGCATAAAGTTCTGGAGAAAAATATTCGTTATTTTATTTATTTAAAATAAAACAAACCTCTTTTTACTCAATAGCCATGTTCTTGAAATTTATGTGTAGGTAGAATTTACAAAAAAAAAAAAAAAAAAAAAGCTACAAACTACCCAAGAAAAGTAATTAATAAGAGACTATAAGTAGCGTATACACTTGCAAACTAAGGAGCTGGAGAGTTGTTCTGCTCACAAAAGCTTACGTGTTGATATGATCTGCTCGCGAGTGGATCGCGGTGATCCATCCACTGCGAAATTTTGACGAGGCCAAAAGGAATTCGCAGTTTAGAATGGGACGGTGACTTAACATCGAGTTGCTCGGCTGGTAAGTGTATAAACTCCTTTATATTTATGCAAAATTATTAAAAAAAATAGGTATTAAATTTCGCTAGTATCACATTTTTACATCTCATACAGAATGCAGATACATACAATGAAATTCCATAGAAAGCCAAAACATTCATTTTATTTGTTAGATAAATATTCTTTCTAAACTCATGTTATTTTATACATGTTTCTGACAGTAAATACAAAAATAAATGTTTTCGGAAACTGTTATACTCTAGAATTTCTTGTATGATATTTTAGTCAAGGATTTCCACCCCAACTAGTGGATTACTTCTTATCATGTCTAAAACAAAAAAAAAAATATTACTGGTATCTTTAGTAGTTTTAGACATTAACTCAGCTATTCATCCGTGTGTTTATGCTTTATAAGTCTTTATGTAATTCTCTATATGAAGTGCCATTAACACATTGACTGCCACTAGGAGATAAATTTAGTGTTCGTTCTTGGCTAGGACGTAGACTACAACTATCTTGTAGTTTACTCGCCATATTCGTCCAGCTACGATTAATTTCGTAGTATATCAGTGTAAATATGAATAGATAGCTTCTGGGAAAAGAACAAAAAAACAAGGTTGAGTTACATAAACAGAAAATTTTTAATAAATGAACAGAAAATATATTCGTATAAATTTTATTCAAAATCAACAAGCAAAAGTATATTTTTATTAAATAAGGCTTTGTCGAACGCTGTTCTTTTTTCAGTATGTGGGATACTTTGTATGTAATGATGCTCTAGCAATCGAACTTCTTAGAAACTGGTTGAATCTCTTCCCCGATCAAATCGAAGCAACAAATGCTTCTCTAAACTTAATAAGTTTTATTCTAAAAGAAGTAACTTTTTGAAAAAGGTTTGTGATACTGCTTTTTATATATCACTATAATTATATAATAGTACGAACACATTTGATTTGATTAGTCGATACAAGACATTTATTTATTATAATCTAGAGCAATATCCGGTTTCAACGAAAGTTATCCATTGCGAAAAGCTGCGTATTGCATAGGTCAACTACGAGACAATTTGTAAGGTCTTAAAAACATTTTCTATTTTTGGATGATTACTATAAATAGAGTATAGATGTTCTATAAGTAGAGCTTTTTAAAGTATAGTGCGATTAAATTAAATTGGCATTTTAGAACGGGATCTTGAAAATTACCGTGGCAGTCAACCTGTTAACAATTGAAGCTCACGTAAGAATGTCACACATTTTCTTAAGATATTTCATGCCGGGTATAATTACTGTTTAGATTAATGGCCAGTTTAAGACACCATTTGTAATTGTACCAGCAGAAAAAGATGAATTGTCGATTTCTTCCTAATTTATGCATTGTTTTGGTTAGAGTTTAAATTTAATAAAAATTATGCAAAATTAGTTTTGAAATTCCTATCTCAATCCGACTTTAAATATTGCACAAAAAGAGGGTTAGATGTATACATGGAAATTATTAAGGATCTGCATCAGACTGTTCATAACATTCCTGTTTATGAAATTCTCGGATTTTTTCTAAAATGAAAGAAACATACTGACAAAATTTCTACAAAATAGTGATTTCAAAAGAACATAAAAGTTGGACTGTGAAATGGTAGCTATATATATATATATATATATATATATATATATATATATATATATGTTATATATATAAATATTCTATTATACTATTGCATTATTTGTACTAATGATCTTCTTACTATTGCGTTATGTGTATACCAGTAATCACATCAAGCCAATTAATTACCATTAATTGTCATATAGAAACAACTATAACCTTATAAACTAGATATTTTTTAACAAAAATTAAATATCTGGATGTAGACAAATCATACAAAGATAAGTCTGATAAGAAATTAAGCTTTAGTTCACACCAATAAGCATTTTTTCACAAATTTGCCTTGATTTAAAGTAAGTTCGACAACTACAAAAAATAAATATCATCATGAAAATAATTAATGTTCTTGAGTTATGCGCTTTTTGCCTTAATGCCTTCTATCTCCCTTCACATTTTAAAGGTATGTAGAACTAAATACGTGTGCTTAAAAATACTGACTGAATTAGTGTTTTACATTTTATACATATTTTCACATTAATTAACAATTTAACTTCTCAAGAGGAAACTAATTGTTGAAACGGAGTTTCTATTGAATCAAATTCTACCGTCCTAAAAAAAACACGTTCCAACGTTTTACTAAATTATTTTCCACGAAACATTTTCCACTATTTATTTCAAAAGTAGAGTATTCAAGCATGAAATCTTGAAAAACAACCTTGGAAAGAAGGATATTTCGTTGAAGACAACTAGAAGTCAGACTTTTCGTTGAAGAGCTTCATTGAAGAATGTTCCTGGAAGAAGCGATTGAAGCATAAAAACTTCTGATATAAGCTATAAATAACTTTAGATGTACCAAGAAAAATGCAGGACAGCACAAAAATGTATTTTTTCCTTTCATAAAACAAGCGCGCCTTTTCGTACTTCGAAAGAGGATAAAACCTCTAAAAACTTATTTGCTTTTGAAGCAATTTTTTTTTCACACACATTCCTCCTGAATTCGCGTAAGCAAATTGAAAACAAAATTTCTGTTTTTTTCTCCTTTTCTCTTCTCTACAAACTTTCTGGAGAATTAGCTTGAACAGAACATAAAGCGATTCTAAAGTGAAAGACATATTTTTTGTATAATGCCATGCTGAAAGTTTCTTGTTGGACAATCCAATTCTTTCCGTGTGAAAGTGAAAGGTCAGGCGTCAAAAAGAATTCTCTTTCTTTTGTCTGCAAAAGGTCTGGTGTATCGTTGTTTTCGTTCTTGAGCCTGGCGCAA
Organism: Nephila pilipes; assembly: GCA_019974015.1. Classification (NCBI taxonomy): domain Eukaryota; kingdom Metazoa; phylum Arthropoda; class Arachnida; order Araneae; family Nephilidae; genus Nephila; species Nephila pilipes. The sequence continues at coordinate 659,004 of BMAW01063983.1, read as the reverse complement.
GGGAAATCACTTTCCTCAGAGTTCCCAAAGGAGGTCGCTGTCTCCATTTGCTCAACTAAAGAGATTCCGATACAACACAACTGAGTTAAGGGCGTCATGTTGCGTTCAATTGTTTAAAGGGAAAAGCGGATAGCTTGCTTGTAATGTGTAACAGTAGTGGTTGACAATGCAGAACGACTCAAGGGTTTACTGTAGTGGTTAACGTTCTTATAAACTTGGAAAGACTTCAGAATTAATCGTAATTAAATTTTAGTTTTGCTTTCATATTTATTCGAGTCAACATATTTGTAAGTTGAAATTGATTTCGGAGTTACTGTCGGACATCTTTCACTCGCAATAGTCGGGGGTCCATGGTTACTAAATCGGGAGGTAACTGAACCTGGGCTTACAACATTCACAAAAATTGAGTGACAATATAAATTCCAACATCGATAGGAGTTTTCTGTGTTACGTTTACACACTTTCGACGTTATTTTAAACTGTTATGGAAATCATTTATACAAGAAAAAATCTTTATAATTCTTAAAATTTAATCGAAATAAAATGGTTCAGGGTAAGCTAATCTCACTGATGTCGAGATCTTGAAAATAATCTCTTGCAAAAACAATTCAAAACTGGAGAATTTCACTTTCTGAGAAATGGTGATTTATATCCAATTCAAACATCCAAATCCAATAAATAAATAAAGTGTATCAAAATAGTCAATCTTCTCTTAGCTCCAAACTGTCAAACGATACTTCCCAAGCATAAACTTTTGTTCATTTCCGCTGAATCAGATTTTTAACTTCTCGTTTTGTTAACTGAAGTCACAGTCTATACCTTACGATCTGGGGACTTGCGGATTCTGGTTTCTTAAAAGACTTCTAATCTACTCCAGTGCCTCGTTTTCACTCTGTTTTAGGGGAGCAAGATCCATTTGACTTATTACTTGATCTCGTTTTTAATTTATCTCATTAGGAGTATAAGTTTGGTATTGCAAATTGAAATTCCATAGCATGTTTTGCCTACGATATATAAAATAGAAAGAAAAAGGTATTAAAGTTTGCATTTAACAGAAAGTTCTGACATCATCTGAAAAAATGTTAATCTCAATGTCAGAAAAGGAGCCACGGTAAAACTACCATTTAATTAGGTCAGACATAATTTAGCATTGCATCGATTATTAGTATGCAAATGATAACTTATTACATGTTTTCTGTAATAAATCTAAGAATACCTATTTTCACCAGATTGCGACGTCATTTGTTCATAGCCCATTATATATAATACGTTAATGTAAAAAGAATTAATGTATTACATATAGTGGTTACATTGATTATAAATAATTAACAATAAAAAGCATCTAACATTTGGTTGACAAGTACTGAGATTTTGTCTAACTCTGCAATTTGCATTAATCAAATGTTTGTAATAGATTTTCCCTTTAAAGCATTTTTCTATACTTCTTAAGGTAACCAATAGTTTCCTTAATATTTTAAGAATTTTCAAGTACTGAAAGATATACTCAATTAAAGTGCTTCATTATGAAGTGATAAACACAGTAATATTTAAATATTCAATTTCCATAAATTTTCTTTTAAATTACCGTAACTGCGTTTCTCGAAATTTGAAAAAACTTCCCGAATTAATAAAATTTGGAACTTAAAAAGCAATCCCACCGTATTTTTAACTAGAAAGAAATAAGATTGTTAAAAACATCATTTAAGATTCAAAGATTTATACATTAATTAATTATTTATTATGATAATAATTAAATGGGCATATATATAGATCAATATATATTTACTACTCGTTTTAAACTGTTAAAAATATATTGAGAGAGAAAAATATAATAATTTGTTTGCATTTTGTCAAACGCGAGCTCATAGATATTTCAGAAATCTGCATTGAGTTAATATATTTTCATATTTTAGTTAAAGTAAAATATGAGATAGTTTTGTTAACTATATTCTGGGACTCTATAAATATTATAATGTTAATTGTTAATTTAACTTGAACTTAATTTAACTTAAGTACTTTTAGTTAAGTGAAACTTTCTTTTAAAAATGTGAGCGAGTGCGTGTTATTCACAGAAGAAAAAATCCTTTATTTCCTTATTTTTATTCCAAAATGAAAAATTTTATCCTCCAGCATTTTAAAAATTATCTTTCTGGTTTATAATGTAATTTTTAACTACATCTGAAATATGTGAGTGTTTTGTATTCATTATATTAAACATCTCTCCATAAAGGCATATGTGTTTCTCACACTTTTCTTCCCTTTTAACTTGTTTTTCTAATTAAACTTTAAATAACTTTAATGTAAAATGTTAAAGTAGTTCTTATAAATTAATCATTTTTTTTATTCTGAAAAGGTTTTGGCATATGGAAAAATATGTTTGAAAATATAACTAAAATCATTATTTTTATAGATCCGACAAAGTATAGAGGACCTGTGTAATGTAATTCCTTATTTGAATCATCAGTTAGAAAGCAATGGATATCTTTGTAAAGGGAAAAGTTGAGTGCGATACCGTCTTAAGACATTATACATGCAACTAAAGAAAGCTATATTGAACATTTGTAAAGAAAATTCATATATTTCCTTTATATTCACGTATTACTTATCCTTTTGTATCATTTATTTATGAAGATGTAATATTTTGAAATTGGATCAGTCATTTTGATTAACCCTGTGTAAAAACATACTGAAGATCATTCATACTGAATTTCAAGATGATCAAACTTAAGTTAGATATCTTAGCATTTTGAGTTCTAGCATTTTTAAAATTTTCGCATTTTAAATATCATTTAGTATACATTTACCTGTCGGATAGCTTATTGATTATATAATTAGAGTTACAAAACTACTTTAAATACATAATGCTACACAATTAATATTTCTTTCGCAACTATTTGAAGATTTTAAGAATTTTCCGAGAAAAGACTTTCTTTCAGCAATACCTCTTTGTGTATGGTTATAAAGTCAATATTTCAAAGTCTCCAAAATAATCTATAATACATTCGTCAGTCATAATTCATTAATTATATAATTAGAATTATAAAACTGCACTAAATGCATAATAACGCAGGATAGTTAATATTTCTTGTTCAACTATTTGAAGTCTTCTAGAGTTTTCCGAGAAAAGACTTTCTTTCACCAATGCCTCGTTGTGTATGGTTATAAAGTCAATATTTCTAAGTCTCCATAGCAATTGCTTAGGGAAGGATTTTCTTCTTTATAAGTATTCGGAGAAAGTATTTCGCTTATTCCACTTGAAGGAGCTTGTCAGCCTCACATGTGAGAAAACTTTCTAACTGCTATAGTTATCAATCAATGCCTGAATGCAAATATCATGTAACAGAAAAGTAACCTCGGAGAAGAATGAAATGTTAGGAATGCTTCTATTTTATGCAATGATTAATAAATTTAGGGTTAAATATAGACCCAAATAACATACCAATAATACCAATAAATGTAAATTTTTTGTTGTACTGTTTAATTTGTTTTTTCTAGTAAGTAAATAAATCCCTTGTAAAATAGAGTGCTCTTTATACGTTTCAAATTTAGATACTTTATAAATAAATGTAGTATTAAATTTATAACTCAGTAGTTTGATTTTAAAATAAAGCACGTAATTGAATAACTCTCGCTGTATATGATTTTAGTTTAGTTTAGTTTTTATTAATGTCGCACTAGAAGCAACAGGAGGGCTATTGGCGACGGACCTCGTAATTTTGAACCACGGTCAAGTGACGAGGACGACACCTGAGCTGGCACCCCCTCTCCTAACATCCACACCATGCCAAAGGGAGGACTTTGGGCCCCGAACAGATTTAACGTGCATCAGCCCCGGCTACACGGCGGGTCTTTGGCGGCCAAGGATCGAACCCGCGACTGAGCGAAAACCGCCGGCCGCTAGTCCACTGTATATGATACTTCTTATACTAGTCAACTGAATAATTTATAAAACTTGGGAAATTGGGCTATTCGCAATTTTCTCTTCGCTAACTTAGTGAAGTTTATAGGAATTTGAATAACATAAAACTACAATTTCTTCCCTAACCCAATGTTATTAGGTTAATCAGATGAAGATAGAAGTAATGTAAATTAAATTAAAGATAGTGTTATTATAAATGAAATGGAATTGAAAGGAAAATGAAAGGGAGATAGAGCATAGCGTCGAGCTGTTGGTTACTAGTAAATTGGACTGAACTATAGTGATTAATCTTTTGGATTGAAGGGAGTCTTCGTCTAAGTACTAAGATACGAAACTACAATTAATGAGAATTGTTGGAATCAAAATGAATCATTTGGTAACATAAGAAATTACTTTTAAAATCATAATATCGAATTGAGGTGTTAAATGGAATTAGTTTAAGTACTAAGATACGAAACTACTATTAATGAGAATTGTTGGAATTAGAACGAATTATTTGGTAACCTAACAAATTACTTTTAAATCATAATCTAGGATTGAGGAATTAAATGGAATCAGTCTAAGTACTAAGAAACGAAGTTACTGTTAATGTTGGAATCAGAACGAATTATTTGGTAACCTAAAACATTACTTTCAAATCATAATATAGGATTGAGGAGTTAAAAGGAATTCAAGAGAGACCTTCCCTGTTTCAGTGATAAATCAAGCAATTTACCTTAAATACCTTAAATAGAAGTTTAGTATTTATTGTCTAAGTAGACTAAAAGAGAGAAATGTCAGTAGAATTAAATAAGGAAGGACAGTCTCCAGAAATTTGTTTAATGTATTTTCAAAGAGAATGAGAAGAAATTAAGCTCATTTCCGGGAAATATGTAGAAAATAAATGTTCAAATCTTACACAATTAAATGTTTTTGTACACGAGTAATTTGACAGCATTCATCATTGTTTTTTTTTTCTTCTCGATGCTGAGAAAATATAGAATTCACTAAAAATTCATCCATCTCTTACAACAAATTTTACTTCCAAATATTGCGACCCTTTTTGAACTCAATAACAAAATCGAATTTACTATATCCCGAGCTATAAGGATAAATATTTCAAATAAATTCAGCCATATACCAGACAATCTGAAATAGGAAATGTTACGATTTGAAGAGCTCCTTGAATGTATCAAATTTCCCATGTTTTAGATAAGGAAAATAAATACAAACCTTTTGAAAAAAGAGAGATATCGCGTTTCTGTTTTGGGTGTATAAATGTTCTTCTTTTATTTAAAAACGAAAAAAGAAAAAAAAAAAAATTGAAACGCAAAATAAATGTTTAATGAAAGCTTCAGGATTTCATTAAAGGTAACAAATATGTTTATATATATATATATATACAAACATATATATATATATATATATATATATATATATACAAACATATATATATATATATATAAACAAAAATGTATATATATACAAACATATATATATATATATATATATATAAATAATTTTTAAATCCCTTTTTATTGATTTTTAGCGTTTTATATATTACTTATAATTTTTATAATGATCTATTCCTTATATTTAGTTAATTCTAATTTTATAACATAGATGGCGCTATTCGTTATCTCTTTTTTTCATCATTATATCACACGAACTTACTAAGACAACAACATTAAATTTCGTTATTTTCCATTTGCATGTGACTTTTCAGAGTAAGATTGTACAAATTTACATTTCGTTGTTCTTTGTTCAGTTTAAATTTTAGGTTCGATACCTGATTTTATAAAGTAAACGCTGAGTGGGACAGTGAATAAAATTAAACCATATATAGCTATTTATCCAGTTTGTTTAAAATATTGTAGACGAATGACAGTATTACTGAATCTAAATTCCTTAGCAAAATTATTTAAAAATAGAAGATAAAAAATTATAATATTATTTATGATTAGAGGGAAGTATGAGAGTATATGTGTGATTTCAACTTAATAGTTCCGTAAATATCATTTTTTACTAGTTCTTTAACCCTTGGTATTCTTAAGAATATTGTTTTTAATAATATTTTACGTAACAATATACTCGTGAATAATTTCTTTTACGTATAGGAAAACCTTGATACTTTTCACATGCTTTATAGGCATTTTTAATAGTAATTAAAGTATAACAGTCACATAATTGAACATAAAATGTATTTATAGTTTTTGTATGTTTTGCATTTTTATTATTAATTTTTTGCCTATTTTTTTAAAATTTTTGATTTCTTTTCTTTTTTTATTTAATTCTAGCTTTTACTTATATTTATTTATATTAAGCATTAGCTTTTTCTACTCTTTTATTTACTGTCTTTGTTTTAAACTTATTAATTTAATTCTTAAACTTTTTCTAATAGTTTCACTCAATCCAATGTATGACAATGCTCTTCTCTTTTGTTTATTCTTAACATTGTTTATTTTTGCTACTTTGAGGTATGGTAAAGTTTTTATGTTGAATTTATTGTATTCTTTTTATAATGATTTTATAATTATTTTATTATTTGGCTGTGTGTTTTATTTGTACCTCTTGGTTTTTATTGTAATTTTTCAAAAATGTTCTTTGCCTTCTGATTTTTGTACCTTCAATATTTTGAATTCTTGGTTCTCTAACCAATTTTTATGTAATATTTTTACTGAATGGGGAATGTTAGGCGCGCTAATCTGGATTAACTCTGCATGAAATAGTCTTTGAAAATATTATCATCTATTTTCTCATTGAGTTTTACCTTTCAATTTATGCATGAGTTTTTTTTTCTTTTTGATTTTTTCAATCTGTTTTGGTTGAACATATTTTTATTTATTTATTTATTTTTACTTTTTATCCCATGATCTAAAGGTGTAAAATTATATTTAGTATATATTGTATTTTGAATTCGTTCTTATAAATTTTGCGCATCAGTTTCATGAAATTCGGCATATAAAATATAATATTTCAAATGCTTTGGTTTTATTAAATTAACACAGTATGACTACATAAGTAATTGTATACTAATTTTTTCTTAAATCCATTGATTTTGTTAAATGAATGAAACTCACTTATTACAGCTCCTTTAAGCTCAAATTTAAGTCACTCATAAATGAAAATATGTCATTTAACTATGCTAATTTTCCACACATTCTTCATCAAACAAATGAATCCTTCAAGGATTATTTTTCTCTATTTTGTTATTCTCTGATTTGCTTGTAACAACATTTCTACTTCAATCCTTAATTCAAAATGCCTGCTTAAATTCTTGCCTCGTGAGAGCCATCTAATACTGCAAGCAGTAATAATTATTCATATTCTGCACCAATCTCCTAACAAATTATTGTTAATAACGTACTGTTTAAATCTCTATTGTTAACAACAATATTTTTTATAGATTCAACTAATATCTCATTTAATTCAGTGGACAAACTTTTCATTGCTAAATGCTGTTTGTGGTTAATAATAGCGGGTAATTATTAAATCAGAATTAGTTACTAGCTGAGTTCTTTTAGTAAAGCCAGAATATTTACGAACTATACCAGCAGTCCCATTGGTACATATACCTGTGAACTTTTTTTATTCTGTAGAGTGTTTAATAACATAAAAAATTAAGTACGTTGAATGCATATGAAACAAATTTTATACAATACGATAATTATTTCATTTCTTATAAAAAATCAATATATCTGACACAGCAAATCAATACGGACTCTTTAGTAATAATATCTCAGGATTCCTTAATTTGTATTGCAAAAACTTTTGATTCCTTTATCTTGTGTATTTAATGACATTCCACATTTTCTGATATTTTTTCAATTCTTCTTATTCCCGTATCATTAGATAAAGGAATTGTTTCGATTTTATCAGCAACCGTGGATCCAAACATGTTTAAGCAAACGTTTATTAAGACTGGTTTTATTAAACTTCACCAGTGGTAAATGATTTTTTTTTTTTTTTTTTTTTGGCTTTTAGGTTTTTTAGAGTGACTTTTTCTGAACAAATTTAGGTTTAAATGATTTTGTTTGCAATCCTAACTCTTGTTTATTAGGCTGAAAATTTGCACACCGTTTATTTTCTAGCTCGGAATGCTTAGACTTTAAAAAATGGAGCTCGTAACACTTTTGATGGTTTGACAGAATCATTTACAAAAACTTCATAGAAAATAACACACACTAGATGTACATCTTCCTCCGTAGATTTGGACCAAAGAACAAACCCATATCTTAAATATTCATGAATGTAGAGCCTAATAAAAAGTTTTTATTATTTATTTCTGATGAACACCAGAATTCGCTCGAGACGTTGAACCGGTATGCAAAATTTTAATAGCGTGCCTTTTCTTCGGTTCATGTTATTAAGGGCTAATTTTTTTTTCTTTTAATATCTATACAACTATTAAAAATTACCAATAAACTTACTTCTATATTTACTCGAAGGATTAAACATATTGTAACGAACGTCTAGAAATAAATGACTTCACATCCCTACGAGACGTAACAAATGACAAATGTGAGCACACTTCAGTGTTGCCAAACTTCAAAGACAAAATTATGGATTCTAGATCTTAAAACTATGACATGAACAAAAAAATATCGTATAAATTTTTATTAATATTATTTTTTACAAGAAGTATTTTTAATATGGATAGATAAAATCTCTCCAGCTGGTCAAATTTTTACGTAGATCGTTGCCGGTTTACCGGACCAGAGGTTGAGAATCCCTGATCTAGATCAACAAACAAAATCAGATGGTAACCAAACAAAGAAAAACATTTTCCGGATGAAGAGTTAAGAGCGGTGTTTAAACATATTTTAAGACTCCTGTTTTACTTCTACTCAGTTGTTTGGTAAAAACAAATAGGAATATCCTTTAAATCAAAATAAAATAATGTGTGAAGTTAATGATAAAATTATGTATATGAAAGATAAACTAGGTCACAAAGCGTTTCAGTTTTAACAGTATTAATATGTAATCTTCAATCAGATTTCTTTTCATTTATAGTTCTAGAATGTAACTTTTTCTTGTATCTATTCTTATTTTATAGTATATCCGTTTGTGTTTTCCTACACCCACGCAAGAGGATGATTGTAGCCATAAATTATGTTTCATATTTCAATTTAGTCCTCATCTTCAATGTATCCTTTAATGAAAAGTTTCCTTTTAGTTTTGGGTTTCTTAATACAGATGGTCTGATTTAATAACTAAATCATCTGTATGATTTTAATAGTGTCTGTGTAGTTGAAATATTTTACTTGTGATGATTTTGTTTTATATATTGCATTAGATTTTTATATTTCATTATATATTTTCATACATTCTTTATGATTGTTTCACGCTTTTCATGTATGGTTTATATATATATATATATATGTATGTGTGTGTGTATGTTAGTGCGTACTTGGTGTGTGATGAATGTGCATTATCATCTATTTTTTAACTTTCTTTCTCTTTTTTCAACATACACCCCCTTTTTAATACTCCCTAATTTTAATTTCTTATGCCTACTAACCAACTTTTAAATGTTGTTTCACTACAACTGTAACCTTAACTTTACAAAATCCCACTTGTGGAGCTAGGATCCTAAGCCTGTATTAAATGTAACGTAAGCAGAATAACGGGTGTCTCGTTCTTTAGAGAATTAAAGCTGACACTAGTCGTTGACATCTCTATCTTTTAGCTTTGCGTCTAGCTATGTAATACGTGCTGCTCTGCAATCTGTTTTTCTGCCCCTACGTCATGATTTCCTTCATTAAGAAGATATTCTTTTAATGTGAAATAAAAGAATTTCTTATGGTCATAAGGTCAATTGATCCGATTATGCCTGATTCTTCTTAGATGATCTAGTTACTCTCTGTTGACAGATGTTATATATATATGTTTCCCTATTTATTCAAATAAAACAAAATCAGGACAAGTCAGAAATAGATGCCACCTACGATTTTTGCTTGCTTCTCTTTTTCTCTTCAATTTTGGTGAAGATAATTTCCCTTTTTAAGAGTTCAAAATTAACAGGTTTTCACTTCATTATTCAAATTACAGGCATAACTTATAAGTTTGAATAATAATGCCATTATTTGATATTTCTGGAATGTGACTTTTTTAGTGTGCCTATCAAATGGAATGGAGATTGCTGGAAGATCTACCAAAACGCGAGATTAAAACGAATATTAAACTTTTGCGTTTTTCCAAATAATAAAAAAGTGTAAATCACGCATTTTTACATTGAAATTCCATTTCAATTTTAACAGCATGAGAAGGCGATATTGGATTTTTTTCCCCCGAAGCATCTGATTATCAAGGAGTAGAATCAGGTAAAGAAACGGCGAGAATTGTTGCAACTACGCGAAAACACTTGACTGTTTGGATAATTTCCTGAAACTAATAACGTAAGGGCAGAAGCAGGCGTTTTATTTCCCATTTCCATATTACAGATACCTCCCTCTCCACCTATATGTTTCCCATATAATATCCTTGGTCTTCTCTCTCCACCCCTTTTTTTTATTCTACATAAAGAGGAGTTCTCTTTTTCTGAAGCAACATTTTTGATTGTGGGTTGAGATCTTGTGAAACAGCAGTAGCGTTCTATCTAACGATCTGTACAGATGGTGAAAAATTCTCACTGTCAGGTTTCTTCTCCCCCACCGAGAGTTTTTTTCTTTCTTTTCTTTTTAATCTTTTCAGTTTGCTCGGATTCAACTCTTTTCCCTCCCTCTAGATTCACCGGTTCCTTTTTTTTTCTTGTAGAAAAGAACACTTTTATTTTATTTTGGATTTGGTTCCGCTTTTTATTTTATGCTTTCCATTCGAAATCGATTTATACAATGCTTTAGAAGAACGCTCTTCTCTTTGTCTCCAGCCGCCTCATTGTATAAGTATTTACCTATTGCAAAAAAATTGATTTCACCGCGAGATGTTGGTAGAAACATTAGAATGTGTACATATGTCGACCGAATTACATTGTAAAGCATTTCGCTACTACAGGGAAGAATAATTTATATATCGCATATGTCGAGATCCAAAATTGACAAATAAGTTGATTTCAATTTCAATCGAATATTTCTTGTCTGAAACACAAATTTTCTAATTTTCAGTAAACATACATTTTATAAGAATTTTCGTAGTAAAATTTGAAACGATTTTTTTACATGCATATTTTTGTTTCAAACTGCATCAGCTACTTAAAATACATTACGGTAAAATTCTTATGTTATTAGTTATACTTAAAATAAGACTCTGTAAAAATAAGTTTAAACTTTTAAGACCTGCCCTATTTACGTTCTTAATCTAGAAATTTTGTAAAATATTAAGAAACAATATTGAAGTGATTACTCTTATTAGATATAGCAAGAAAATAATAACTCATTAAAATGTTAATGATCATGACAATGAAAATTATTCAAAAAAATGTTAAAGAAATTTTCTGAAACTCACAAATTTTTCATATATTAGAAGCAAGTAGAAAACATTCTGAAATGTTCGTGATAAGAGTTCATATAATTACACTGTTAATTTGCAATGATTATTAGATAGAATATTAAACGATAATGTAACTTGGGTAAAATAATTCACAAAGTTTAAAAGATCAAGACCTTATTTCGTAGGTTACAGGTATTTTAAATTCCATCGTTTTTTTTATATGATCAATATTCCTCTAAACAGAGTTTAAAATAAGGGAAAATAAATGAATTTGTTATTTTTTTGAAAGAATATGTATATAAAAGCAACTTTATTTTTTACTTTATTTTCATACATCTTTGAATAATTTCAAGCGATTATTTTGTAAATATTCTAATTTTCACTAAGCTCCTAATCAAAATGTCTCTCCAATAGTATTGCGGGGATTAACTATTGCTAAGCTTTTGCTAGTGATTTTTTTTTTATTTTTATACCTTTTATAATTTTGTTCTGTCACGTAAATAATATGTCACAGAATCAACCAGTTTAAAATAATCAAATTAACTGACTTCATCACCTGATTTTAAGAAAATACATGGAAATGTGAACAAGAAACACGTGTTTAACTAAACTGTAATTATTCAATATAATGTAATATTATCTCAGAATTCTTCGCTTAGATATAACGAGCTTTTCTGGAGTTGCATTGTGTTTCTAATTAAGTATCTTTCTACTGACATTTACTGCATAATACAACATTATCTCTATGATTACGTTAATGAGTACCCAGTTTATATAATAAATTCTGGAAATTACGTGAGTATTTTCTTATCACACATGAGTATGTATACATGCTTCTGTTCCATGCAATTACGAATTACTTCCAAATTAATATCATTTATTAAGGTGATAACAATTTAAGATTATATAATATAGATAATTTGTTTACTTGCATATATGTAAAATATATGATCAATCATGTAGTCATATATATTGGTTAATTATGTAATGATTTCACATACGTATTAGTCAACATAGGAATGATACTAATATCTTCATTTACATAAAAATAGCAATAATATTGAAATTAGATAATTTAATGTCCAGAAATATGGAAATGTAGAATTAGCTTTTATTAATATAATGTTTAACACTCAAAGAATGTTATAGTATTATAAATATTTTGTCCGAGTTTTCAATACTATATACGCATATGGTTTTAATGATTTGCATTTCAATAAAATTATGGATTAAATTTTTAATCAGAAGACAATAAAGAATATTTTTAAAGGAGCAATGGCTTTAATATAATCAATGAGACTCAAATAATGTCTATAGTAAAAGAAAAAATAGAGGAAGAAATATCAAAAGAAAATGTTATTAAAGGAAAAAAAATCTGCATTGAATAATAAATTTGAAAAAAGATTTAAATTTTAAAAGTAATAAAAACTTTCTATTTCGAATGAATAAAAGAGAAGTTAAAATCTTGTGGGATTTTATTAGTTTTGAAAATAAAATAAACAGTACTGGTTTACATAGTGTTAAGGGTTCCCCTAAATTTTATCTTATAAATATAACATTGGAAGGGGGAAAGTAATAATGATAATCAAATTATAGATGACTGTGGTATTAGATTGTGAATTAATCCTTTCATAAAATAAATTTTAGCAATATTCTTAATAGGCATAAAAAATTAATTCCTTTTAAAAATAGTAATATTAAAAAAGCATTGCAATTTAATGAAAATAGGAGAAGTACGTTTAATAACTGTGATAACTTTAAAGATCTGATGAGCAAGTATGTTTGCAATTGTAAAAATTATAAAGAATTAAATGTGGGAAGAGTACCAGTGTGTGATAATTGATAATCTAGACATCGATAGGGGTAAAATTTTTACTATAAATATATAAATATATTTTATAATTATATTATAAAAGAAATTATAAATAAAAAGGTTTTACAGAATTATAAATTATAATAATAATAATTGTATTAAAAGAAAATAATAAATGAAAATATTGATAATTTCTTAGATAAGTTGTCTATTACATGTAATTTACATATTGAAGCTTTTAAGGAACATAAGTTATATTTTAATGAGGAATTTAAATATTTGATTTGGTTAAAGATAACATACTAAGATTATTGACCGAAAGGATTCTACAAAAAACTACAGGATGAGTTCATTATTTGTTGTAATGATAAGGTACAGGGTAACTATGTAAATATTTTCATAAGACTTTATGCTACACCAAGACAAATAAACTCGTCCACGTTTTGCGCATAATAATACTTTTATTCAAGTTACAAATATTGATTGAGAAATTTTCAATAGGATTAATATTTTATACTTGAAAATAGGTTATAATTTTAATATTGTAAAACACCCTCACTTTTTTTAACTTTTAAATTTCTTAAAGTACCTGTTAAGCTTAGAACACTTACATTGCTAAAGCTGGAAAATATTTAAGAGATATTTTACAAAATACTATTGATGGTTTTGATCAGACAGTTAATATTAAAATGGTTACTAAATTATTAAATATGATAATAAAGAAATTTACTCAATTTAGATTTATGATTTTACAGATTGGTTTAATTTGAAAGATATAGAGGATTTTATTAATGTGTGGTCTTCTTGCTAATTTAAAAAATTAAAAATTAATAATTTAATTTCTTATGAAAAAAAATCTAAATTTCTAATTAATCTTGTTTTATAGAAAACTGTATCACCTATAATGATAAAAAATGTAAGCAAATTATAGGAATACTATAAGGTGGACCAGCTATTAATAGCCCAGTTTGTGTAATCAAAGCCAAAGAAGAGTAACGGAAAAATCTTCAATAAATAGTCATGAAAAATATACCTCCAACAATCACAATATTAAGTACTTCATTTGTAACAAAACTCATTTTGCAAAATGTTGTCCACAATGGTTTAAAAATAGTCCTAGAATCAATGAATCCAATGAGCGTGTCAATATGGTACACAGTGAAAATAATAGTGACGATAGTTTAGTGTTAGGAATTGCAACTAATTCTTTAACAGATATCCCGCAAAATAAATTAAATATGTTTACATTTTCGTAGATAGTAAAAAATTAAGGGTTTTGGAAGATAAGGGTGTACAGTGTATTGCATTGAAAAGTCTTTATTCCCAGGGTATAAATGCGATTGGTGAATTTACTTTAACTTTATGGTTTGGTGAAACAGAAAAAGCTGATGTTGCTTGCTTTAATTTCTCTTCACCGAAGTTATCAACTATTAGAAGGAGTAAAGCAGCATTAAGTAATCATTTGCGAATGGATTGTATGATACAACCTTCAATTTATTCAATGCTTTTGGAAGCTTCAAAGAATGGAAATGTAAAGATAAAGTGTCAAAAAGGGTTCAGTGAAAATTATTTGTGTTCGAGCGAAAGAGAAACATAGGTAAAACATCAATCAACTCAGAATAAAACAGATAGCTTTGCTTTATTTTCGTTACAGATTAGATAATCATTAGAAACAAAAATATTATTTATTTAATTCAAAACATAACATGAACTCCAAACTACTTTCGGATATAAATTCGCTATTAAATAATTATCGTTCTATTGAAACAGAAAATGTTGATTTACAGATGAAAAGCAAGAGGACCTACGATAAAAAAAAGGAAGAGACCTACGAAATATCAAGTTAGTAATATTATGACCATACGAAAGACATAGTTCGGCGGAGGTCTCAAGCTGAGAATCTAATTTTAAGGACCATACATTACGATAATAATACAATAATTAAGTACTTAAGAAATAAAATTTATTCTGTGTACGCGTAAAACATAGACAAAATAAATTATTTTTGACGAAGAAAACATTTCAAAAGCAGTTCCAAAAAAATAGACTCATTTGCTGCGGTACTGATCATGGCGAGCTTTAAAACTCTGTTGTGTAGTCGCTTGCAATTGCATACAGTCGTATTCTATTATTACGAACTCTAGTACGGGAGAACGAGATGTATACAAATGAAGAATACTGCGAAATGGTACTGTTGTATTTGCATTGAAATCGAAATAAGAGAAAGGCGGCATGACTTTATGCCATTAAATTTCCCAGTCGAAGACATCCAACTTATTGTACAATTGCCCGTGATGTTTAACGCTTGTATAAAACTGAGAGTTGTCTTAGACATATTTACTTGTCTCGTGCCACACCTTCAAGCTTGCGGATACCCGCTGAGGATGTTCTAGGATATGCCCTGGCTCATCCTGAAAGTAGTGTCCGGGATATTAGCAAGGTTTGTTTCTACTTAAAATCGATGGTGTAGGACATATTACATTCGTACGGTGCATATCCTTATCGTATAGTCCTGGCTCAGGAACTAATGCCCGGAGACCAGGAGCGTCATTTTGATTTTTGCAATTTCGTGTTAAACACACTGGATGAAAATCCAGATTTTTTGAATGAAGTTTTGTGGTCGGATGAATGCCAGTTCTTGAGGCAAGGCACTTTTAATACACAAGAAACGCATTATTGGTCCCTCCAAAACCTTCATCTAATACGACTGAATCGCCATCAAGTGCGTTGGTCGGTAAATTGTGGGGCGGAATATGGAAGAGCACCTTAATTGGCCCAATATATTTCGATGGACCTTTAACATCAGAATCATACACTGAAATTTTATCTGAACCGTTAGCCGATTTTTTAGAAGATGAAGTTTCCTTACGAGATTTGTCATGCATGTGGTACCAGCATAATGGTGCACCGCACACAAATCTGCGCAACCATGTACATTTTTGGCGCAGACATTTGACACTTGAATAATCTGCTACAGAGGTCAACAGGAGTGGCTCCCGCTATCACACGACCTAAGTCCTCTGGATTTCTTTCTCTGGGGCTTCCTAAAAAGCAAAGTGTACGAACGTGAATCCACGAGTAAATCCGATTTGCTCAATCGAATCAGTATGGCATGCAGGTCTGTGACACCAACTATGTTGCAGAAGCTACAGGCGGAGTTTCTGACGAGGGTTCGGTACTGCATTTCTGCGGAAGGCAGTCATTTTGAACATTATTTAAGTTAATTTGGTCATTCTTATATAATAAAGCCACTGATTCATGATTGGCGCATCATTCCACATCATGCTATAATTTCAATGGCAAATCCTGTATTCTTTCGCTGCTATTTGTTAAAACAAGCTGTTTTAATCTTTTCGGTACAAGTTGTATTTCTTTAATTTAACTTTTATTGTTTGCCATACAGCAATACAAATTGTCAATCTATGATGTTTACTACGATGTTTTAATATTAATATGATGTTTTTCTTTTGCTCTTTCTGTACATAGTGAATAACTGTTCTCTAAACTCAATTATATACGATCCCCTTTTCTGAGTAATTCAGATGCTTGAACTTTATGTAGGCATAACTCGGTCAGTTTTTATCGTAGTAAAATGAAACTTTTTGTGTTTACTTTGTTTTTACGTAATGCATCTTTTCCTAAATACAAGTGATAGGACCTGGGACCGTATAAAAATTTAATTTTTGTAATTTGTTTTCTAAACGGGGTTTTTGGTTCGAAAAGCACGTAAAAACATTCTTTACCTTTTTTTAAAATATTTTTCAAATTGGAAGTGCATATCTAAACCGAACGGTTCGGGAATTAGCTATTGGGTCACATTAAGGCTGGACACCCTGTATATATATATGTATATATATATATATATATATATATATATATATATATATATATATATATATATACATACACACTACAAAATGATCGATGCATCAAGGAGGGGTTACCCGATTGGAATGAAACTGCGTATGCAAAGACATTGGGAACGAACCTGCGAATGATTAAACTTTGGTGTCCAATAAATTAATATCGAGAGCTCCAGTGCATCGGAACTGCGCATTCAGCAGGTGTATATTAGGAGTGATTCTCAATCGAATGTTCAAAGTTTCGGTTGCATTTCGAATTTGGATATTTTACTTTGGCTGTAACAATGCCTCACCGGAAAATTCGTGCACATTACGTATAGATGTCAGAGTTTGATAGTGGTCATGCTACCGGAATGAAAGTGACTGGTTGGACAAACTGAAATATCGCTCGTCATCTGGGTCGAAACAATGCGGCAATTAGACGATTCTGGCAAGAGTGGGTCAAAAATGGCAAATATCAGAGTCAGAACGGGGACTACAACTGAAAGGGAAGACAGAGCGATTCTCACGTCACTGGATTAGATATTATCAACTATCCTCAGTTTGGCCTGTACATATGTGTCCAACTTGACCCTCAACAGACCCAGAACAGAGAGCGAAATTTATGCTCGCGTCGACCGCAACTCAGCTTACCTCTCACGCCTCTGCACAGTCAAGTCCGATTATAGTGGTGTCGAGTTCGATCAACTTGGAACTGCGATGAATGAGGACGTATTGTCTTCAGTGACGAGTCCCGTTTCCAACTGTGTCCTGATGACAACCGCAGGCGCGCCAGGAGACATTCAGACAGCGTGAAGATCTTTTCCTTACTATTGCATACCACACAGGCCCACAACTGGGTGTTATGGTATGGGTGCCATCTCCTTTGATAATCGGACCCCTTTTATTAGAAATTTCTGGCACATTAACAGCATAGCGGTATGTAGACGACATTTTACGACAAGTTGTGCTACCTTTCATTTTGCGACACCCAGGACGTTCTTTTCAACAATATAATGCCCGGACGTACATGACGTGTGTTGCTATGAATTATCTGCAAACTTTCCCTACACTTCCTTGGCTTACCAATCGTCTGATCTTTCTTCCATATAGCACATTTGGGACGTTATGGGAAGGTGATCGCATCCATTCCGGAATGTTGTTGATTTAGTTTAACAACTGGAGACAATTCGGCACAAAATTCTGCAAAATACCATCTGGGAACTTTATCAGTCTATGCCACGCCGAATGACAGCTTGCATCCAGGTCAGAAGTGAACCCACGCCTTATAAACATCTCCCCTTTGTAACGGTTAAATTCTGAAATAAATCAGTCATTTGTTCTGAAATATTAATCATTTGTTTTTCTATGTATATTCTGTATACCCAACAATTTTTATCGCAATCAGACAAATCCTTCTTGGAACGTCGTTTCTTTGTTATAGAGTATGTATATATATATATATGTAGACTGTGGGGTGATGAGATTGTACATCCCAAACATACGATAGTTGCTCTTACGTAAAGGGCTGGTTGTCTAGGGGGTAATTAAATTTCCGGATTCTGTGCTGTTTTCGTAAAATTTCAATGACGATGCTTGCAGTAGTTTTAATTGCTTATTAAATGGAGAGATGAAGGATGAAAATATATACACCATGAGACGACGAATTGACCAGTTCATCGGAGCAAAATTGATGGCTGCCTCATTTAACCCATATTGGCGATTGACGCTGGAACGCGCTCTGCAATTCGGAGTTTACTTCCGATGCGGGTAATGCGAAGGAGAAGAGAAACGGAAAAAAGAGGGGAAAGAGAGCAATAACGAAAGGTCACTTAGTTTTGTTCTGGAATAGGTGGCGCTGCATGAGCTATCACATGACGCTGATTAGTGGTGCCATCTATCGAGTATCTGAGGAATTGGTTTTACAGTACATTGGTGAATAAAATTAATTCTTTGATAATTAGCTGAAAAATCCTACATATATAACACATGGATCAATAAGTCCCGAGACTGTGCGGTCGTTTTTTTTGCGATTTCCTCCTTCAAACGCACCAGCAAGTCAATATAATAATCACTGTTGATCGATTTACCTTTTTCGAGGTAGTCAATGAAAATCACGCCATGCGTATCCCAAAAAACTGACGCCATGACTTTGCCAGCTGACTGCTGCGTTTTCGGACGGCTTTCGCCAGCTGTGCGCCACTCAGATGACTGCCGCTTCGACTCTGGAGTGTAGTGATGTATCCATGTTTCATCCATGGTCACGTAACGACGCAAGAAATCTTTTTTGTTGCGAGTAAATAGCGATAAACAGCTTTCTGAATCATCGACTCGTTGCTGTTTTTGTTCCATCGAAAGCAATCGCGGCACCCACTTGGAAAAAACCTTTTTCATGCACAATTTTTCATGAAGGATAGTAAATACACTTCCATATGATATCTGTGTCATCTCAGCAATCTCACGGAGCTTCACTTTACGATCTTTCATTATAATTTTTGTCACTTCACTCACATTTTCCGGTGTAACGGCTTCCACAGGTCTACCCGAGCGTTCCGCGTCATTTGTGTCGGTACGACCACGTTTAAACTCGGCAAACCACCGACAAATCGTTGCTTTTGATAGACAAGAGTCCGGGTAACATTTTTAAATCCATTGTTTCGCTTTCACGGTGTTTTTACCCATTAAAAAACAATGTTTTATCAGAACACGAAACTCGGTTTTTTCCATTTTTT
>BMAW01063983.1:601152-638891 GCA_019974015.1 Nephila pilipes | reverse complement strand
ATGTGTTATATATATATATATATATATATATATATATATATATGTGTGTGTGTGTGTGTGTGTGTGTGTGTGTGTACATGTGTATGTACATTGACATATTTATTTTCACATCATTGTAGTAACTTAAGTGCTGAGATCTCCCCTAAGAGTGCAATGATATTAAATTTCAGACAATCTATTTCTTATAAATAGGGTGGCCGTGGTAGTAGTGGTTATGGTCGCGGACTTGCGGCTGGTGTTCATTCCGTCGAGTCATGGATTGGAGCCCTGAAGCCACTAAAGATCCTCTGTGTAGCGGGGCTGATGAATGTTAATTTTCCCAATGCCCCAAGAACTCTTGTTGAAATAGTGTGGAAGTTTGAAAAGTGAGGTGACCGCTCAAGTATTGTCCTCGTCATAAAACCGAGACTCAAAATTACGAGTTCCGTTGCCGATGGTCCTAGTCTTGTTCTTAGTGTGATGTTAATAAACAATTACATATTCACTCTTTTTTTATAAATGGGATTTATCCTAGATGAAATATAATTATTATTGTTGTCTCTATTACACGTTCTCCGCAATAATATTTAAATTTCGCAATTTAATAGTCATTAACATTTAAAGGCAATTAAATTTTTAAATTTAGTTTTAAAAGAGGACAGTTGAGGAAATTATAGGAATTGTGAAGTAAAAGAAAGTATGTGTTATAATTTAACGTTGTAAAACTTATTTAGCAAAATTATTTGATTAATTAAAATGCTTATTCAATCATTCAGTTTCTAGATTTATTACCTTAATTATTAAATTTAATCTGCGGAATTATTTTTAAAAATTGGTTTAATGAATGGTTAAGTTTCTTATAATCTCTAGAATATAATTACATGCCCGAGTAACATGTTTATCTTATGGCTCGAACGCTTTTTTACCATGATATCATTTCAGTTATATGTTCATACTGCTACCAAAATATAATACATAACATTTTTGTATAAGCAGTGAAATAGCTCAGCTGTAATTATCTTAGCATATATACATCGTCAAAGTTAATATACAATAAGAAAATAAATGAAATGTTATCGCTCTAAATGTTAAGAATATTCTGAAGCAATCTAAAAACATACAGGAAAGAATTTAATATAATTGTTTCCAAGGACGAGAATTCATCATTTCTCTCTAGCTTTACATTATATCCTATTATTTGCATAAGAAACTATCTCCACTTATTAATATAGTAATTAATGAATAATGCTAGTTTTTAAACTATTCATAACTGGAAACGAATACATATTTAGCTATGAAAAACTACGCTTTTTTTATTTTGGCTTGTAGCTCGCCACAGTTACTTAGTTTATGACAATTTATCTACTTTTTCCTGCTCGATTGCATTTCTCGTGAATTGTTGTATTGAATTATAGAACTATTTCTTGTTTCTATAATTTACTTTTATAATTTCTCTAGCCATGTAACTTCATTTTCTTGTAATTAAGTTGCGGTAAAAATTATTGTATAATATTATTTAAATTGTGCTGCAATAAAGGTGATTCGTTTTCATTGGAAAGGGGTACAATATGAAAATGCATAAAAAACAATTTTTTCACTATACATTTTAATTTATTTCCTTACATCAGGATTAAGTAAGCAATATAAAGCTGTTTCTCATGAAACATTTTTGTAAATATTTTAACAATTTAGCGCATACTTTTACATTTTACACATTAAGGAATTTATTGAATTTAATATTTATTTAATTGCCAAACAGATATTTGTAAAGTTTATTAAATAAGTATAGGTTTAACTGAGATTATTTTAATACTTGAAAGGAAATTCTAAATGTATATTTTACTAAATACTTAGGTCGAGTTTAGAGGATTGTTGAGTTTTTGAGGATTAGCTTATAATTGAAATTTTAATTATTGACAAAATTGCTCTGAAAAAAATTCCGTTATTCATTATTTGTGTGTATGAGTATGGAATTTCAATAATAATTTTATAATTTTGAACTGAATGAAAATTAATAATATCATTGAATTTTATTAATTGTATATTGGAAATTTTTGGTACTCTGAGACACAAATAGAGAAAAGTTTAAGGAAGTTTTTTCTGTATGAATAATATCAAAGTAATTCTCTTAACATATTAAATAAACACACTCAAAATTTATTATAATTTTTAAATACCTAAATATAATTAACAAAAGTGTGAAAAACATAATTATTAATTTAATTTAGAGAACCAGCGATATAATTCCTAAGCAATGAAATAGAAAATCTTGACAAAATTATGTTGAAAATAAATGCTTTTGACATAAAATTGTTTCAATATTTTGACATGTGAATATATGTAGCATATTAAAGGATTAAATATAAACCCTGTTTTTTGTAGTCTATTGTAACTATTTTTTCAGTTTTAATGATTTAACTGAATGTTAATGTAAAGTTAAAACTCATTAGTATACCGTATCCAAATTTATTTTTGACATAAATGTTTAAAACTTAAAAACAACCTCATCCTCTTTTTAATTTCAATTAACATGTTTAAAATGTACCTGAAACTCTCTTAGTGTAATTAAATGACCTAAAACGCTTTTAAAACCATAAAATTTCCATTCACAGCATGCACCCAAAAAAAGAAGTGAATTAAAGAAAATCGGCAACAGCCGAGAAAAGATTAGTGTCGATTTTTTACTTATTTAGTTTTTCGCACATCGTCGTATAAAAAATAAAGAGGGGAAAAAGAATCGCGGAGATGCAAGCAAGGAAAAAAAAAAGTGCTCTGCAAGAATTCTGCGAGATTCCGTAATTAAAAACTGTAGTGAAGGCGTTACGTATTTATTAGCACTGTAAAGAATCCTTTTAAGTGAATATATATGAAGAAATACGTAATATTGATAAATAACAGTTTAGAAACATAAAATCTAAATTTTAGGAGATACGATACTCTTATTTCATTTTCTCTTCTAGATTTTTTTTATTTCTAGAATAAAAACTGTCGAGATGTAAAATACGAAGATTTTTACAATTTCTTTGGGCATTTATTTATGTGACAAATGGGAAAGTAATTTAGAGAAAAAGGATCATATTTTTCAGGACTCAGTAAAAATTAAAGAAAAGAACAGAAAATGTGTCTGGGGATATAATTATGCTAAGTGAGCGGGATCTTAGTGGAGGGGTTTTATTTCAAGAAATTAATGATGTCAAAACTTCAAAATAATTGATAAATGGTTTTAAAATGTTGCGTTTGTTTCAAAATATCATTCTGTGGTTCTTTGAATCACTCCCGTGATATAAAAAAAAGTATTGTACGTTTAGAAAAGTTAAATAGTATACGAGGGGATATTGTAATGTTTTCATTATTGCTAAGAAATAACTTAGATATCTGGATGAAATTTTTATTCTGTATATTGATTAGTCCTTGTATACATAATGTCGTAAATTATTGCTATTAGTGTAGATTTGTTTGGTTTCGGGAAGACTAAGATTGATGTAATCTGCATCTACCTTTCTGTAATCTGGGACTTACTACCTTTGCACCTTCAAAAATTCGATTTTTCAAATTTGTTTTCAAAAAATAGTGTTGAATGTTAGGAGCATTTTAAAGCTAACCACGTCAAATTCCGACAATTATTACCCCCTGTGCAAAAAAAAAAAATGTGTCTGAAGTGGCTTATTCTATGTAATGCAATGTAAACAAACCTCTTTTTCTCAGTTTGTTATTTTCACACTTTCCCGTAGGATTAAAAAAAAAGTTTTGCATGAAGAGCTTTAAAATTTTACATGACTGTTGTTCTTGTAGATTTATATTCTGTGAACCTCAGTTTTGTTAATAGGATGATTAGATTTTATTTAATAACATGATACGTGAAAAAAAAGTTACCAAATACAAACTCGATAACTTTTTTAGTTTTTCAATTTTTTTAATGTAAGATAAATTGAAAATTTAAAGTTTAAAGAATAAGGTCATTATTTTGCTTTAATTTGGTATAAGAATTATGGTTCTACTGTACATCTTTCAAATGTTATCTTTTTGGTAACGTAAGGTAAGCTAATTTATTTTTTAAATTTTTGTACGCGTACTTCATATTGTATAAGAAAATATATTAACTTAATAGCAAAACTGGACCCAATATTTTAAACTATGTACTTTATTACACAAACTGGCAAAGTTTCATATTGAAATGAGCAAAAAATTGTTGATTTATGAAGAATCGAAAAAAGTTTGTCAAAATGTTCTACTTTTGATTTCGAAAGGTACTAAGTTCCCTTAAGTCTTATTTCTTATCCCGGGATACTGTGAAGTTTTATTGATTACCAAAAATAATTGAGAGAGTAACTTAATGCTATTTATTATACTTAAGATTTCTCTACCAAATGATGTACTTATCCCAGCGTTTCTTTATTTTTTGAAAGGCGTCATTACAGAACTCAGCAGATTTTTAGAAATCTATCTTCTCCATGCTGCAAGTTACTTCAAGTTACTTCTGAAATCAAACAAATCGAAATTACTAGTTGTATTTTGCAACAATATGTACATAAGGATCAATAAATATGCAGAATAAATTTTTCTATAGATCTAGGGTATTTTTCAGTAATAATTAAGTCTTTATTATACCGCACCTTAGTATTAAAAATATTTGTTGTCAATTTGTTTCAAAAGTTCTATAATACTCGTAGTACTCGAATATATATTTAAATACACAGCTGTGTCAGTCCGTGATAATATTGTGCATTAGATATTCTCTAAATAATAAGCTTAATAACTTTCTCCAGAGAATATTTAATGTTCCTATGCTACTCGAGTTATCCTTATATTTTAAATTCAAAACGTTTTACAGAAAAATAAGAGATGTTTCAATAATGTTTGAATCACTGAACTGCATTGTAAGCAAAATAAAGTAAGCGTTTTGCTAATATGCGGATTATATCAATCGACTAATGTATTAAGAGAATTTACAATTTTTTAGAGACCACTTAAGAGAAGGAAATCCAATAGTTCTAAAAAATTATTATATTTTAGCTATGTATTATATTTGTTGTATATGTAAATATCTAAGTTGCAGTGCATTGATAAGTATTTAAACAAACATTTACTTCCTTTTTAATTTTAATTTTTCTTTTGCAAAACTTAGCTTTAAAATATTATTTTATATAAAATAATTATTTTTGTATAGTGTATCACAGCATACTGTTCACTTCCTTCTATTAAAAGTGGTAATTAAATGTATTTTATGATGAAAACAACAGCTTCAAAATATTTCTTTTTTCAAAAAGAATGTTTTTGTTCCCTTGTTCCATTTGTATCTGAACGAAAAATTAAAAAGTAATAGAACCTAGAAAGAAATTCTTATTTCAATTCTTAGTCATTTTAATACAAGATGGGAAAAAAATAAAATTAAACATTCATTGCTCATTGTTGAAAGATAATCAGAAATCCATTATGAAATCACTCGTTAATAATTTATGCATTTGCTGCTGAATTTGCATTTCTTTTTCTCGCATTTCACATGAAAATTATGTATACGAAATGTTTTGAGAATTTGTCCAAATCATTGAACATTTTGGAATTGCAGATTACATTAAAATGAAGAATGCGTGCAGGAAAACCATCTTATCAATCTTTTTTTTTTTTTTTTTTTTTTTTTTTTTCATAATTTGAAATGAAAACCACTAAAAGACGTACTACACAAAAGCACGCGTATCAGTTGCATTAAGAAATCTTCAGTTTCACGATTCAATATATTTTAAAGAAAGTTTTCAAAATATTTTGAAAACTTCTTTATATATATATATATACACAGAAAAAAATTCGAACATGAGATGACGCTTCCCTTGAGCATTTCTCCAGTAAAAGAGAAAATTCTAAAAGATATTTCATCAGTCAGCCAAGGAAAGTTCAAGCAATGACACCTTGGCCTTGGTGACGAATTTGGTGAGAAACTTTTCGATTGTGGGGACAAATTGAAGATTTCAGAAAGTGCTGGAATTTTGACCAAATCTCGACTGGGAAGAAAGTTTCGGATTTTACCTGAATTTTCCTAGTGTCGTCAGACTTGATATAAATGGGACAGAATGCATATAAATGGGACAGAAAGCATATAAATGGGACAGAATGCATATAAATGGGACAGAATGCATATAAATGGGACAGATACGAAGTCAGAGGAAATGGAACGGGATATCAATTGGAGTCATTAGGCGTTGGGTTAGCGGACATGCTGAGGAGTTATCTATGTCATAGCCAAGTGAATATGCCAAGAAGCAGTTTGTAATAATAAGTCAGAAACTGTCGAAGACTGCAATAGAAGTGCAGAGTGTTACTGCAGAGATTTGTCCGCAGTGCGAACAAGTAGCCTGGTGAACTGAATGCTATTGATACAAGTGTGACTGTCTATACAAGCGATGTGTTTCCTATTTGTGCTATTATTCTGTCTAAGTATTGATCCTTATAAATCGTCCTGTCCTGAATATTTGTGAATAAAGCGTCCCTTGTCTTATCCTCCTAGCTGAATTGATTTTACTCGTATACACCGAAACTCGAAATAATTTTTGTAACAATACAAAAATATATCCACCTCAAAATGTAAGACATATTCGAATTTTTCATGTGTTTGAAAATGAAATGCAGTAAACAATAAAAAGCAATATTTGAAACTAAGAAAATTAAATTTATTTTCATAACTTTTATTAATTACAAAATAGGTAAATATAATAACCATAAGTGCCTAAATAGTAATAAAAACCATTAGTGCCCTAATAGTAACACTTATATATTTTTAATTCTTGGTTTACTTCTAAATTGATCGAAAACTGTACTCATCAGTTTGAGTCAACTTACTAACTTAGAAGATAACACATTAACTAGATTGTGATAATCCTCCATTGACTAATATATAAAAAAGATTAAATGTCATTCATAGTACATGCACCAAATATGGTATAAAGTTTTTATCAGAGTGTAGTCCTTGTAAAACAATTACCAAGGACATTTACTGGTTACAACCTTTTCTGCGTTAGTTTCGGCCGGATAAAATGATCTATAATTATTTCCAGTCATGTTATTGCTCAATCACGTTGGCTAGTTCGATATATGTTTTACACGAGTATGTACAAAAAGTGTTTGTTAGAAGATCTATTATGCGTGTTTTGTTAGCAGAATAAATCGAATATATTGGACATAAAATCAACAAAAACGTTCTCATTTGAAAATAGGAAAATAATACAGTAAAACTCTTATTATATATTCTCAAAAATACACTTATAAGGTGAACAATACTATTTTTGAAAAGGCAAAATTTTTCCTCTTGTATTTTGTAGTAGAATTTTCCGATGCCATGAAATATTGTATAACGACAGCCATATAATCAGTGTGCAATATTTGAAAAGTTTCATCAATAGAGGATGAGTCGCTAGTTTTTATGGTTAATTATAACAGGCCACATAAATAAGTGGAATAAATTAGTACCTTGAAAAGTACGGTATTCAATGGATAGATTGACTGGCTAAAACTTCAAGTTAATTAAGCATTTAACTATATGTCTAACTATAGAGAGAGACAGATATCAGCTTTATCACAATTTGGAAAGGTCGTTTAATGAGCTATAACGAGAGTCTCTGAGCATAAGAGATTAAGGGCCTGTTAAGTCAAGGATTAAGTGCCTGTTGAATCACTTAATCTCTTGTGCTCTTTTCGATTGTCAATTTTGAAGAAAGCTTGCATTCAAGTCAGATAATTATTGAATGGAAATTGCTTATACTTTGCTCTAATTTTTTTTTAAAATAAATAGTATTTTTTCTACATTCATAACGAATAATATCTTATCCATATGAAATATTTATGGGTTTGAAGAAGTTTTATTTATATAAAGGCAATATAAGATGTATAATCAATTTTTATGATGCCTTTGTTAACTAGATATAAATTTTATGTCGACATATCTCTTTTTTGCATACTTTGTAGTTGCTATCTGTAAGTTGTTTACTTCATAAATTTAAAAATGCTGGATTTCCAAGTATGTTTTTTGTAGTGTAATTTTCTGACATTATTAAATATTATATAACGCAAGCCGTAATCAATGCGTGACATTCCAATAGTTTCCGTCTATAGAGGATGATTCGTTAGTTTTAAAAGTTAACTATACCAGGCCACATAAATAAGTTGTAGTGAATTAGTACCTTGAAGAGCACGGTATTCAATAGACAGACTGACTAGCTGGATTACAAAACTTCTGTCTAATTAAGCATTTATAGGTCTAACTAGACAGAGATGGACATCAGCTTTATCACTACTTGGCGAGTCGTTTAATGAGCTATAACGGGAATTTCTGAGCATAAGAGATTAAGTGTCGGTTCACTTGATAGTCAGCGTTGAGGAAAGCTTGCATTCAAGACTTATAATGATAGAATGGTAATTGCATTTTACTTTTGTATAACCTTTTTGTATACAGAGCCTTTTACCTCAATCTATTATAAATGATGTGAAATTTTTTTAGTTCTCAAGAAATTTCATTCATATAAAAGCAACAGAAGGTACAAAATAAATTTGTGATGTACTTGACTTTGTCAGCAAGAAATAAATTTATGTCGATGAATCACTTTTTTTTTTGCATGTCTTAATAGTTAATATCCATAAGCAGTTTATTTCTTAACTTTAAAAATGCTGATTTTACAAAATTTAATTTCTTATATGGATTTCAATGAGCCTTTTTAAGAAATTAAATGTAAAAGGCTCCATGAGAAGGAAATATGAATGTAAAAACTATGAGAAGAAAACAAGAGTCAAGTTTTTAACCACACTTTACAGTCATAAACTTATTCAAACTTAAGTTAATTTTAAATAATTTCCAGGAGTTAGCAATGGTTCATTAGAAGGCAGCTTCTAGCTTCCATTTTTTCTTCGTTGCCAGTGATATTGGTTTGGATACTCTGAATAAAGTGCACAAAATGCGAAATATAATATTTTATTCAATTTATTTATTCATTAAGAAATATAACGTACTTCTGCCATAGAATATTCATTAGTGATACTTTTACACAGAGCATTTGTAGTTATGGAGCTTAATGTTTATATTATTTGTATAAATAAAGATAGCATAAATAAAGTTTCTTTTGCAAAACATTTTGCACGTAAAAATGTTTTGCACAAGAAACACCGTTTTCCCGTTAGTTATTTTTTCCGTTAGGGCCGTAGAATGTATGAAATAGAATGTTTACTTTCACCGAAATCGAATAAACTTAAAAAGTACAATTTTTGAAGCAAACTCTCTTTCATATTTCAAGGCTTTTTTTAAAACTATCTTTGCATTAGGAGTACCAGATATTCACACAAATCTTAACCGTTTATCAATGCATGATAATTTCTGAATATTTTCTTTGAAATAAGCGATTCATTTTTATAGATTTGTGTTTGAAGTTTATCTATTTTTAAGAAATTAATTCACAAGAGAAACATGTCAAAACTACACTTATCCAAATAATGAATTCAAAGGTTTTTTTGCTGCCTTATAGAATGTTTTGGGGAATTTAAATCAATGCATATAAATTAAATCTTATTAAGAAAATGTTAGGCACCAGCTAAAAACTAATATCAGTAAAAGTTGTTAATAAAGAAAATAAATTAATAAACTAATACATGTTGGTACTTAGTATTAATGTAAATTAAGTACTTTTTTATTTCTCTAATTTCTTTGTTTTTAATCCTGAACATATGACAGGTTTATGTTTTCTTTTTACTAGGGTCATTTTTCTTTATAAAAACAGCTACATAAAATTTGTATTAGATAAATCTTCCTAAACTAGACTGAAAGAATTATATTTTCCCATTAAAATTTACTTTTTTTAGTTTCGAATGCACTAGTAACCTAAGCTCAAATGTCACTCTCAAAATTAGATAATTAGGAATCTCATTTTTTTACAATAGTGTTTCTTATAAAGCTCATTTTCTTTCAATCAATCAATGACCAATTTATTGTATTTACAGTTGCCAATTTTATTAACTACATCAATATAGCACAATAGACCATAACTGATCAGAGAGATATAGATGAATGTTTGCAATCAACTTTAACCGTCTTTTTTATTATTTTGAAGAAAAGCTTTATAGAACTACATAGCTCATGGCGACAAAGATACTTCATTCCCCACACTTCGTCACTGTGTTGTACAATCCTTTAAATCTGTTTGATTTTACTGTGCAACAACTCTTTTTTGTGACACCTAAAAGTCAATTTTAACCTACAAGACTGGATTGAAAAGTAATGTCTCTATGATCAGCACATTTTTATGTGCTTAAACCTATTTTCAAAACTCTTGCAATATCTGAAATCTACATATGTTCTCAATGTAATTCATTTATTTTCATTGTTTTCAGGAGTCCTTGATATGCTGAGAACTGAAAAAGAGGATGACCTACGTAGAGGTGAAGTTGAAACAGCAAGACGTATTCGCACCCTTCCTTGCATTTAGCCACTTTCACTTTTCACATAGATGAAAGTTCCCTTTTAAGGACCATCACTTTCCTTCTGATGACAATTATGAACTATGATGTAATGCTCTCATTACATCATAGTTCCGACTACAGCCCCTAAATTACTTCTTCGACAATGTTACCCGACTACTCACGCTTTGGCACCTGTACATGGAAAA
The DNA here is from genome assembly GCA_019974015.1 of Nephila pilipes. Taxonomy (NCBI): domain Eukaryota; kingdom Metazoa; phylum Arthropoda; class Arachnida; order Araneae; family Nephilidae; genus Nephila; species Nephila pilipes. Next base: position 628,275 of record BMAW01063983.1, on the reverse strand, counting down.
TAATGGGTACTGTACCAAAACATGAATAATTCAATATACAGAAACTACTTGGAGATTTCAGGTACAACAAGAGTTATGAAATTCGTGTAACAAATCTAAAAGTCAGGGCTGTGGAAGCATCACTTTTCAATGATGCATCTAGATAACCTAGGGAGTTGTGTCGTCATTTAACTCACATGAATTAAAATCATCATGACATATACTTTTATTATTTTAAAATACTAAATTCTTGGGATGTCTACTACTTAGGACTTGTTGTAAACGAAACTATTAAGAAAAACGAATCGATATTTATTTCGTTTTCAAAGTTTTATTCGATATTTACATTAACTGTGGTTCAAAATTACAATGTCCAACACCAATAATCCTCGTGTTGCTTCTAAATGTGACATCAATAAATAATCAATCCATAGTTAGTTACTTAACACAAAGAATGGTTATGCTCGGGTTTCAAATTCTGTTTAATTAGAGTGATAATAGAAATACTCGCATAAGGTTATTTTTATCTGTTTCTGAAAAACATCAACAGTTGTAAATCGCAACAATTCAAGAAAGGAGAGCATGCGATTTTTGCAACTTTCAAGAACTAGCCCTAAATTGTGGAAAGCAAAGAAAAGCTAGAAATATTGAAGATTTAAACAAAACAGATCTTTGGCCACTGAAGACCAGCCGTATAGCCGGAGATGATGTACGTTAAATCTATAGGGGCCCAAAGTCCTCCCGTTGGCATGGTGTGAAGTTAGGAGAGAGGGGTGTCAGCTCAGGTGTTGTCCTCGTCACTTGACCGAGGTTCAAAATTACGAGGTCCATCAGTAATAGCTCCCATTAGTGCGACATTAATAAAAGTTAAACTAAAATTAAACAAAACACAAAATGTTTATAAAGATTAGCAAGTCAAAAACAATAAGTGATGAAAAAATAAATATTGAAATTTCTAAATTAAAAATAATAAAGAAAAAGCATTTATTCATTACTTATATTAGAATTTCGCTTTTCTTACAATGTATTTGTTATTACTCATAAAATTATACAAAAATCGAATTATATTCTATAACAGTTGCATATTATTCAACAGATTTCAGAATGATTTAACTCTTTAAGCTCTAGGGCACATTTTACTACCAATGCATGCGTTAAATGCATTCACTTCCTGGAAACTTGTTGTAAGTAATCATTTTATAAGAGAATGCATATTATCGCTTATGAAATTCAATCAGGAACTAATAGCAGTTATGAAAATATCTCATACATTGGTTTCTGAAGTCCCTGTTTCTCAATTGACTTGTAATCACTGATCCATTAGAAAAGAATATTAAGTAGAATACTGTTATTACAGAACTGCTCTTCAGTCATCTCATCCGAATCGGTAAATAAAGGATACCTGTAAGCATGTTCATGGAATTTCAATGAATTTCAAGATGGAACATTTGGATAAATCATCGATTGTCAGTATCTACTCGTATATTAGATTAGTTTTAGATAGAAAATAGAATATTAGGCGTAGATTATATTTAGAATGTTGCTATAAGATGATGTCAGATTTGTTGCGATGAAATTATGTAATAATTGTCAAAAATTTCTCAAATTACCCAGTTAATTATTTCACAATAACCATTCGTACCTTGCAATAATCATTTGCATATCATACACTTTCAAATTTATTTTAGAAATGTTAAGTGCGACACACTTTCATAACAAAAGTAAATCAATAGAATATTTTTAATGAAAAGATGATGTTATATATTACAGCTTTTGCATTTCGCTTAAAATAACAGAATTAAAAATGAAGTAATTATAAAATTTGGTAAATGAGAAGATAATTTCTTGAAACGCTCAGGTTGTGTGTCATTTGCACACAATATAAGCAATAGCTGAGAGTTCTTTCTCAAACTCTCCACATATAGATAGTATTTTTTGTTTATGATTTTTTAGAATAGCTGCTTTTGCTAAATATTCTTATTTATTTCGTTACATATTTGCACATTTTATTTCTTCCGTGGTTTGAACAGATATTCCAATTCAGATGGATCAAGCGCAGGAGAACGAAAGTTGGATGGAAAGCAATAGATTTGAAACCACTAACCATTACTACTATTTCCTAATCCTTATTCCACGCCAACACTAGCAGACAAACCTGACAAGTAATGCCGACTAAGCCGAAGTGCAAGTTTTCCCGTGCCAAAGCGTGACTGGCTACTGAGAAATCACCCCATAACATGCGCTGGCGCATGATTGACTTTTAAGAGATAACCCTACATATTCCGCTGCAGCGAGATCACTAGAGATACAGTTAAATGTAACATATTTAGATACAAACTCAGGGATCGTTTAAATACTCGTAGATAATAAAATGTTTGGAAACATTTTAAATTTAAGACAAAAAGATCTTTAAAATAATATAATTTTTTTTTTAAAGTCAATTCCTACTTAGGTCAACAAACAAAATTTTTATTTTAGTGACTTTTTATTAAATAATTACAATTAATATAAATATGTATTTACATATGGCAGAATCACAATATTAAGTGGCAAAAGAAATTTTTTTCCTGCTAACTACACTCTTCGTTATGACGGTATTTATTCCTAAATTTATATCCTGGTAAATATCTTATATGGGAGAAATTTTTTTCTCCCATATAAAACTAAAATTAATTATTTATTAATCAAATAAAAGAAATTTTATGCTTCGACGAGATTTGATCCGAATGCATGAAAATTCTACGCCGACGCTCTATCAACTTTGCCATTGCAAGATAAATGACATAGTAGAGGCATTGGCCAGTTTCTCAATTCATCCGGTAAATTAAATGGTTGGAATACAGTTTAGCTCAACCACCCTTGGCGACAGGAATTATTTGGCGGTATTTTGCCAAATGTGGCTACAATGGTCAGCTTCGCGGACTTAACGTTCAGCCAAAAAAAATCGTCAAATTTGGCAATTTTTGAAATCACACCAAGGGGTTGGGATAAATTGCATTTGCACGAATTAAATTAAATTAATATTTGAAAAAACTGTAATAACATCAAGTGTCATCCGCTACAAGTTTTAAAAAATGTATTTGAACTCGAGTGGATTAATAAAAATATTTTATTAACGATTGAAAATTTGAACAAGATATACAAATATATATAGGGAGAGTGTGAACAAATAGTTGGAATTTAAAAAAAAAACAATAACTTTTTGTAAACATCACTTAGTGCAAATACCATTACATTCAGATGTATTTTCTTAAGCCGAAAATTTTCTTTATCATATTGTAAGACAGTCATATCATAATAAAATTTGTTTCTTAATTTTCAAATAATCGACATATGTAAGTTTCGAATAATGTACAGTAGTACCTTCAAGTATGGAGTTTTTTAGATGCATGATTTTTTCTACCTTGAGTTATGTGCTAGAACTTGGGATTTACGAGTCTGCTTCAAAGTTATAATAACCATCGATCCAGAGCCGTCGCGTAGTATATTTGACATGTTTATCTCACCATAGGAACACTTCTGTGTTGTAGAAATTTAATTTTATGCTCTTTATTATAAATGAAATTATTTAGCTATTTTGTCGAATAACCATGAGACCAAAGAAGGTGAGTGTAAAGAGTTATTTGATAATAATTGCTTAACTCGTTTCAGAAGCAATTTAACTGATAGGGTAAAAACAGAGTTCCGTGGATAAATTTCTTTTAATACATTCTGTGGACAAAAGCGGCAAAAAAAAAAAAAAAAAAAAAAAAAAAACAGTGAAGTGAATGACAAATGTGTTACCAGAAGTTTATCGGCTCCGTCAACCGCTGTATGTTTATTTAGCTTTTTTATACGTATCTATGAACTTTTTAGCTTACATGCAATGTTTATTTTTATTATAAATACATTATAATAAAATCCTCTGAATGTTTCTTGAGGGAAAGAACGAATTAATCTCATTTTAGTTAATTTCAAATGGGAAAATTCATTTGAGACACGATCGTTCACACACGGAACGAATTAAATTCGTATTTGAAGGTACCGCTGTATTTGTTTTACTCGTATCATATATACAACCAATAGAAAACATCTTCTTAAAATAACCAAAAAAAAACCAGAACGTTATACTAAAAATGTATCGTTATTTTCATTTTGCGATAGTAGGAAATCGGCAACTGATGGATTAAACTTTGAAGATAGAAAACGATCATGAGCTCTGTTTCTGACTAAGATTATTGAATTTCTGCTTACATCTCGAATCCATTACCAAACTTACTTCAATTTTACTAACAATTTTTAGACTATTCTTCATTCAATTATTTTAGAGTTGAAGAAGAGAAAGCCTGTGTAATAAGAGAAGAAATAACTAAAATAGATATAAGTTGTTTTTGGCGTGAATTACAAATTTATTGTTGATGCTTCATGCAAAAGATGCATCGTTCTCAACAAGATCATCATTCTTGATTTATTCTTATGAAGATCGTAGATTTTCCGTCCAAAGAGTGAAAAGTGAGAAACAAATCCATAAATCACTGAAAATAATCTGTAAGTAAAAAGATAAAAAAAATTCTATAGTTCTGCATTCTTAGTCGATAATATCTTATATTTCTAAGAGGTATTTCTTTCTTTTTTTAAAAATAATTTTTCCTATAAGAACTAAAAGTAACTTAAATTAAACCCTGGATAATGTTTTAGGCTTAATTTTTATCTATTCGACTTATCAAGATTTTGTTTCATTGTGAGATATTCATTATTGTATTTTGAGAACGAATTAAGGATTTAAAAAAAAAAAAAAAGGTGCTATTCTTTCAGAAAACCACGAACATACATGTTTATAAAATGAAATGGTTAAAATAAATTCTGGTCTTCAAAGAATCCGGGTTCTTATTAATTAGGAATACATAATGATAAATTGATCTTTAACAATACGAAACCTCCCTAAATTTAAAAAGAGAATTAAAGATTTCTTTTTTTTATTGAAAGGCGTTGAATTCGTGAATACTTTTCCCTCAATAAATCCCTCGATATAGGACTGAGAGACGTGAAAAGAAAATATAATGTATTTATAGATATGCTGTGGCCTCCTATACAGGAGAAAATGACGTCTAATAACTGATCCTCTAGGAGATTCCTTGTCAGCTTAGATGACTGTGGACTCTCAGATAGGCAGTAAAAATCTGCCCGAAAAGACACCATGAACATTCATAGCAGTAGTAACTCGAATTTTGAACACTAGATGGCAGCATATTCCAGCTTAGAACTACTAGTTGTATTTACTACCAACGCAGATTTGCCTCAGAGTCTAACTAAGACATTTAATTGATGAATCATGACTAAAGATGTAAACAGCTACGGCGTATGCTTTAAATAAACCGACCATCTCAATTAGACACTGCCTACGATGTCAACTGAAACATTCCAATGAAACTCAGAATATTAGGGAGCATATATTAATTGCAGCAATGTTTAGAAAAATAACCTTCTCTAAATGTCGTAAGGAAAATCTCTCAACAGCAAAAAAACATTCATCCTTAAGATGGGTTTGTGTTACGACCTCCTCTTCAAGAGTGAAAAGCACCTGATAGCTGGGGCAGTTATTAATACCTGCATGACTCAGTTGTCTAGGGAGCGTGTACCTGATTCCGCTTATAAGCAGTTTAAATCTCTTCCAAACATTTCAACATCCACCGAAGGTTCCAAAAACAGACGCTACTTCTCCTGGAGAATATTGAGATAGTTTTTGGAATTAGAAAAAAGACAGCGCAGGCATGCTTAAGAATCTTGAAATGTAAATGGATAATGTTAGTGGCTATCAGTGCCATTAAATATTAATAAGAAATATAAAAATCATTACTCGGACGCTTAATATTTTTAAAGAAATATATAATTGGTAGATCTCATCTTATAAAAATATCTTTTAGGTCCAAATAAGAAATGTTTTTAAAAATACAAACCTAGAAAGTCTAAATAACATTCGAGGTTTATATTTTAAGTAACATTTATATTGCTTCTTAAGCAACATTTTCAATAATGACTCAAACTTCTTACAATATCTTTGATGGAGCCAAATTGGACAATTATTTTGAATAACTTATGCACCTTAATGAATTTCTGTGCATTATCTTTATCTTAAAAATGCACTTAAGTTTTGAAGAACAATGGACAGTAAAAATTCTATAATTCCTCATAAACATTTGTTAAAATTCTTATAAGATATTGCCAAATGATTTTTTAAAATTTAATATTCCATTAAATGAAATATTTAGTATAAGTACATGATTCTTTTAATAATTAAAAATACTCTAAAAATGATTTTGTATAGTAAATTTTTGAATTCTCTTTCCAATCCAACAGTAACGTACTTTGTATTAAATGTGTATAATCATGTTGAGAATGGGAGGACTTTTAACGAAAAAGTCAGCAGCATTATGAAAAGTGGTCAGCAGCATTATGAAAATTTGGATTGATAAAAACAGGTTGTGAAAGATCGGTTCAACCAATTTGTCAACCTGTTGAAAACGGTGGTTTTTCTTTTACCAATTACTAACTACAATTATCACTAATAAATTCTAATGTCACTATTGAAGAAAGAATGCTAACCTGGTGTTAGCCTTTGTCGCTTCTCCACTTTCATAGTATATCAGCATCTATTTGCTAACTACACACAATACTCACTGATGAACTCTTTCTCTCAATTATGCAGTTCTACCTGGGTCATTAAGAACTCAACATCTATTTTTGATTAAGAATGTTCAAAACATCGCTGATAGATGTTCTACTTTTTTAAATCATAATTTCCAGAATAGCAGAGATTATGTGGATAAAGCGAGAAAATTTCATAAATGTCAATTAATACAGAAAATCATATACAATTGAGTTTAAAATAGAGAGAACTTCCCCTTTCAATTGATTATCTTCAGAAGTGCTAGGTGTATTTTAATGAAATTAGGTACGCCGATAGGTTGATACAATAAAAAAAACGTGTACATCAGTTATGGTAACACACTATTGATCATGTTTACTGCTCATAAGCACAGGTAAGTTTTACAGAGACGTAACAAGAGGGAACAAAAAACAAAGGATTAATAAGGAGTAAGGTCCTCTTTTAGAGTACATATATGCAAATATATTAAGGCTTAGAGCAGAGGTGGCCAACCTCTTACCATGCTCCCGTTTTTTGACAGACGATTTCAGATATGCCGCATAATCTGTGCACTTTTTATACCGTCTTACATTCATTGTTAGATGTTGCTAATTAGAGATAAGAATGTGGAATCTGATTCGCTTAGGAGAAGAAAATATCGAGTTGGTGTTTAGAGCTGTGATGCCTTTGTATAACGGGGCTAATGCACGTTTTATCAGATCGAAGTCCCAAATCTTCCAGTTGACGTGGTGAGGAAATTTGGAATAGGAAATAACAGATCATGTGTCGTCTTTATCACTTAACCAAGGTTCAAAATTACGATATCATTGCCAATAGTTTCCGTGCTACGTCTTAATGCAATGAAAATGAACAATCAATCAATCAAATTAATGTGTGTTTCACAAAAATATCACGTGATATTAACCTTGTAAAAAGTTGAAGCATATTCCATTTTCAGAATGTTTTAAGGTTTATCTAACATTTATTCTTTTCATCAAATTTGACGCAAGGGCCACTTGTAATCACCCATTGCGCCACGTTTGACACATGCGTCATAGGTTGACCACTCCTGGTCTAGAGACGTAGCAAACTAATCTATTCAGCAATTATCCTCTCCTTCCAGAAATTCTATGGGAGGACGAACGCTATGTGGACAAACATTGCAAACCATAAAAAAAATAAGAGGCAAACTGTTCCCCTGTTACAGTCGATAAATTACCTAATGCTGTACAGTTAATAAAGTGAGCTATAGAATGAAAATTCTATTTTGAAAAACATATAGAATCAACAAATACTTCGAATCAGTGTTAGTTTAATGTCTATTAATCTTAATTTCAGTTTTATATAAATCCTCACAAATTTTATTCTTCAATAAATGCAAAAATTTTAAAACTAAACACAACGAATCTGCCTGATATTTATTATAACCAGAAATTTCTGGTTCTTGCCAATATTGCAAGGGCTGGTGGATCAAATTTTTTCTACCATACCGATCTTTTTTTAGATGCTGTACAATATGAAGAAGATCCTGAATCGCTTCAAATAAGGGTACGGAAATCAGCGTTTAGGCTGAATATGAACTCATCAGTGAATAGAATAGTTTCTTCTACTGATCCTGTAATAATATTGATGACCTCTATACCGTTCCAAATGGGTATTTGTGATTGCAGAAGTGAGAGGGACGCAAATAATAGGTCTTTCAAACAGACCTTTCTCATGTAGTCCCGGGAAACAGTAACTTGGGTCCTGGGGTAGAACGAATTTCTCGAGACAGATGAGAAGCTGTAAGACTTCTGGTATACCTAGTGGTACATAATAAAATTTACGTAGACTCGTATCTTCATTGGTCTCCCTGGTTGTTAAATAACCAAGTTCAGCTTTTATTTCTCTACGATCCAGTCTCACGAAATTGCCTCCGTAAGTTGCACACAATGCTGGACGTTAAGTCTCTAGTAATATGATGCACTTGAGATGACCCTGTCTTAAGCCTCCCTACAATTTGGTACTTCATTCATTATCCAAACATTGGTGGCTACTCGTTTTGACCTATTTGGTTTGAGTTTCATAAAGTATTGCAAAACAAAATAGCCCAAAGGTGCTCAAGTATTGGAACAGATGAGGCTCGGATATTGGCACGTGCGCTTACACAGAATTTTCCTCTAAATACACAGCTCTCATGCACGTGTACGCTTACATAATCGATACTAATACCTGCGTCTTTGTTTAGAAGAATTAATGCCATATTTCGTTCAGTACATTTCGAGAAATTTAACTAAATCTTCGAATTTCCTTAATTTTGAACACCAGCACAAATTCTTTTAGCGCGTGCAACTTTAAAACAATAGTATTCCAATCATTATTAATAATATGCAAGCAAAAATATTTCTACATTCCTTAAAATGTAACGTTTATCCAAATTGTATTTCCTTTTTAGATAATGTATTAGTTTTAGAAATAATAATACATAGAAAACAATTTAGAAAATGTTGCTTAGAAGCTTCAAATTTTATGTGACGTATTTTGAATATAATATTATATGTTTGTATTTTTTATTAGAGTATTTGTGAAAAATGTGTCCTCTCAAAACACATATGATAAACTTTATTCTCTAAATTACCATAATTATAATTATTGACATTGTATATAGTTCCACTGATTGAAACTTTCTGATTTTTTTGAGACAAATTTTTTTAGATATTATATTACTAGGTGTCTACAATAACTGAGTTACACATTGCATTCAGTTAGTTTGAGAATATTTAAATTGTGCGAAACAAATTATTAAGATTCCATTATTTTCTTAAGAATTTGAAGCAGTTGTTAATCGAGAAAAATAACATGTTAATGATCTATATGTATATAGAATAACTGCACAAGTAATTCCTATTATTAAACTGATACACACATAATTCAATATGGATATATTTATTTCTTTTTTATATATATATATATATATATATATATATATATATATATATATATATATACGGAAGATCATATACACACACGCCCGCACGCACATACAATGAACTCTTTTAATTGTTGCAAAAGAAAGATATTAAAGAAACCTAATTATCAGTATTATATCTTGATAGAATATTAATAACAATAAACAATTAAAATTTAACAACAATTAAATAAGTTTTGAATTTTTTAGTGGTGTGGGATAGTTTCAGGTTTACACAACATAAATATATTTATGCTATTTCATGAATTAGAGTTAAGAATTGTGGAGGATTGTATCAATAAAATATGCAGTAAAATGTTTATGAAGTAAAATGTTATAATAAATTAATATGTAGTAAAATGTTATAATGAAATTTAGATTTTGCTTGTGTAATAATTTCCACATTAACAATTCATATTTAACTGCAATTTTCAACTATGATTTTAGCCAATACATTGAGAAACGTATAACTTTTTGATATTCTTTTTAAAAATACTTATTAGGTATATCAAAACATTGTTAGAATGGAAACAAATTGTTTTACTTGGCTGATTTTTCTACAGCCAACTACTTCTGTGGTCATCGAGCTAGTATGGAAAAAAAAATTAAATCCGTATAAAATAATACATGTTTTAAAATGTACCTAAAAATTCTCAATGTGACCATTTTATTTTACAAGTAGCTCGATTTTCATCTTGATATGGAAGAATTTCATCATTTTAATTCTAGACTTCTCTGTCATGCATAATCATGCAACTCACAGATGATTTTCCATACGCAAAAGCAGCCAAATGACAGCGAAAAACAAGAAACTAACTTTTTTGTTTAATATAATTCCTTTTTTATATTTATAAAATACCTATTTTATAAGTAAGCGAGGCACAAGAAAATATTTTTGACAGTTCTCTGTATATGAAAAACTCTAAAATTTCATAACATTCTTAGACGAAATTGAGACACGTGTATGAATTGAGGCATATTGATTTATGATTATACATGCTTCAATGGCTTTAATTAAATTAAGAAGTAGGCACGTCTGAACAAATAGTTTGCAATCAAAATGACGCTGAGAGAATGTTTCAAAATTCTAATCTCTGAAAGGTTTTGTCTGTGTCATATGTTCGATAACTTGTAAGGTATTCGTCTAGACAAAACAATTGTCGCCTAATCTTAATACAACTTTTTTACAGAATCAGGATGATAGAAAGAACTCATAAAAGTTTTATATTTTGAATAATAAAAGAGAATAAAGTAATACAAATTCTTCTAAACTACCTAGGTGTTGGTGCACCAAATTAAAGGGACTAATAGGACAGAAGTTAAACAGCTATAGTGCTTCTCTACTTGAAATTCAAAGCAATTTTAGGTAGATATAGAAACTGTTATTTTATTCTTACACGTATTTCAAAATATATCCCTTTTTCGTACTTTATTAATTATTTAATTCTACTGTCATCTTTCCTGAGTGCAGTCAACAATTATCAGTCTCCAATGGAAGATATGTAGGAGCAAGATAAAACACTTTATTAATAATCACTGAAAAATAGATAAAGTTGATCTTTCTCGAATCTCCTTTAATTCGTAAATTCTAAATTAACACAAACTAATGAAGTCTTAGCTTTCCAATTCACTCGTTCTGATTCAACCACTTTTCTCAACCAGTCGATTCCTATCTTAATACTTTAACTAAGAATTCACTTCAATCCAAAAAATCAACTGAGATGTTTTACTATAGCTTACCGAAATTTATCAGAGCCTGACGTTGTCTTCTATTTCCTTTCATTTTCCTTTCAATTCCATTTCATTTATATATTGCTCTATTTCTAATAAAATTCACTTTACTTATATCCTCCTCTAATTTACATAATTATGGGGTAGATTGGGAAGAAATTGCAATTTTATGCAATTCAAATGATCATAAAAACCCTGAGGTTAAAGAAGAGAAATTGCCTAACGTCCCAACTTTACTTGTATAAAAAACCATTTAGTGTTATTTTAACGCGTATCATATATAAAATACTTCGAGTTAGGGTATTTAAAATTAAATCTAGATTATGAGCATTGAGTTCTGCATTTAGAACACAAATGCAGTATTATGTTCGTGGTTTTCTATTAAAATATAAATTTTTTATAAGGAATTATATGATTATTTTTTCAGTCTTTAATGATATCAAGATAGTAATAGTAAATACCGTGGAGAAGGAAGAGGAGTAGTAAAAAACCGTGTTTAAGTCTCATCATTTTTGCAACATATATTTTTTGAAATCGTCAGTAAAACTTAGATTTTTTGTGTGTCTCATAATGATATTTTAATTACACTATAAGACTATTTTTTTTTGTTTTTTTAGTCAGAAAAAAAATATTTTCCCGTTAGCTAAATATGTATATGGTTTTTCATATATTTTTGTATTTAGGTGTCATTCATTAAAGATCTATTACACTATATAGTTCCACATTTTTCAGGATTTTATAAAGGATACCCTAGCATATTGTGCACCAAAAATATTTTTTCTCTAAGTAATATATAAATTTTAAGATGTAATTTTTTGTGAAAAAAAAAAGAATTAAAATGTGAAAAATTACGAAGTTCTGTAATTTTTCAAAGAAAATAAACAGCGATATAATCAAAAATATCTGTTCGCTGTATTTTACGTATTATTTTACATGTGAGAAGTAAAATATTTTGTATATTTAAAGAAACATTTTTTTTAAGAAAATGGTGCCTAATTGGAAATGTATCTAAAAATATATATTTAATTAAAAAGAAAAGGCTATTTTTAACTAAAAGAAAAAAACAATTAATATAAAATAATTTTTTAAAGTCAATTCCTACGCCGTCACGTCAATTAAAGTCTTCGCCGTCAATTTACGTCAATTAAAGTCTACGCCGTCAATTTACGTCAATTAAAGTCTACGCCGACGCTCTTCCAACATTGCCATTGCAAGACAAATGACGAAGTAGAAGCATTGGCTTGTTTCTTAATTCATCCGGTAAATTAAATGGTTGGAATGCAGTTTAGTCCAACCACCCTTTGTGACGCCCGCTCGACCCGGGCTTCATCTTGTGCCATCACTAGATTCAATTATTAAACACTACGACACAAATAATCAAAGGGTCACCAGAACAATCTTTAAGCAATTTATTAACATATATTTACTATGACAACAACTCCCTATGCTCTCCCGGGTAATATTTCTATTAGCCTCAAATTAACCCACCAATAGTAATCTAACAACCTCTTACCACTAATCCTTCCTCGACTGCAACTCAGACTCTGGATCAACTGTTGAGAACAACAGCAAAGTGACGTCTTATAGAAATCTTTAATCTAACCCTTTAATTCAATCAGCTTATCTATAGCTTCAGCTTCACTTCTCCTACAGCCTCTCTCTTACAGCCTTTCTCTTTCAGCCTCTCTCATTCAACCGGAGTTTTATATATCTCCTAACTCACTCACTTCACTTCATTTCTAATTGTTTTACAAAATCACTTTACAAATTCATGTTTCATTTTTGGTTGGGCAAAGGTTAATTAGCAAAAGCAATCAATCTCAATCAAAAGTCCCCAAGGTTAGTGAAGAGAAACCGCGAATAGCCCAACGTCACAAAGTGACCAGGACCACATCTAAGCTGACTACTCCCTCTATTAGTCTTCACACCACGGGAGAACTTTGAGCCTCGACAGATTATGACAGTACCAGCTACACGGTGGGCTTTAAATGGTATCAAGGCTCGAAATTACGACTCCACGAAAAACACCGGCCACGAATCCGCAACCATGACCAATAGGCTACCGCTGCCACATGAGAGAAGAAACTCTTATTCTTTTCGGTTTTATTCAACGGAACAAACGTTCTTTCTTAAGTTTGATTGAGAGAAGAACTAACGTATAATACACGAAATAGTGAATATAGTCTATAGTTGTACAATAGTAGACGTGGTTTTAAATATGTAAGTTTTCAAATTAAATCAGTCACCAATGCACAACGATTTTCGACAAGTAAATAGTTTTGAAATATTGTTACTTTAGTTTCTACGGGCTAAATAAGAAAAACAGCCCTACTCAAAATCCTGCTTTACCTAGTTCAGATTGAATTACCTTTTTGTTTATATTTAAAAATTTACTATTCTTTTTAAATCCACAACTACAGTTAGTGTGAATTAAAAAGTTTTGATATGTACATTATAGCTTTTGCTTTGTACGTTACAATCTCTTTTAACAATGTTTCCTACACTAAGACATTTCTGAATATTATTCTGAAATTTCATTCGATACTGTTGATATCAAATTGTTTTCGGCAAAATGCGAAATAAAGGTCAAGTATCAGTGAGTAGTTCAGTTATTAAAACTTGTATGGATGTACACTGAGTGCTTGACCTTTGTTCTAATACAGACTACAACCCAAAGGAATGTATTTTCAAAAAAATTTAAGTATTAATTGAGCGAAGAAAATCTATTCTCGGTGTCAATATTAATTGTTAATGTTTAAAATCTAAGAAATATTTTTCTCCTAAACTATTTCTCTAAGCAAATTACGAAAAAAAAAAGTGTAGTTTATTTTTCGTTACACAAAGTAAGCAAGACGTTAATACAATTTTTTTTTTTACGAATTGTTTCAAATACATTAAATTTATTACAATATTTAATAACACGCCCTAGATTTTTTAAGACACTTCGTTCTGATATGATCAAAATTTCTTCAAAAATCTAATATCTAATATATATATATATATATATATAATTCGGTCTCGCTTATTCGGTCCTCAGCCTGATATTGCTTTTTGACTTGCTGGGTTCCATATTTTCATTTATTTTTCTTTCATTTTTACTTTTCTTTCTGGATTTTTGTCTTTTTAAATATTTGAAATTATTCTTTCATAAATTTTAAGTATATATATATATATATATATATATATATATATATATATATATATATTTATAATTTTAACTAGACATTTTTAAATTATACACTTGATAACAAAAATTACATGATAACCACTAATATAAAATTTAAAGAAAATTAAAACTAAAACATACACATATTTGTAGAATTAATAATAGAAAAAGTAAGATATCGAAATAACCAAAGCAATAAAAATACAAAACATATTCTAGGTTAAAAAATGTTCGAAATATTATAACAAAAAAAGCCATAAATTTACAAAAATAATATTATACATTATGTAATTTTATTCAAATCAAATATAAATCATTAATTAAAAATTTCAGTCAGATTAATTACAAAACTGCTTAAAAACATGGTAAAACTCAAGAGAAAGGAAGTAAATATAAAGGAAAAGGAGATAATGTAATTTAAATACTTTTCCATACAGGGAAATGGGGAAAATTTAAATACTAGTTTCATGCATCCAACTATTACATCTTCTATGATTACATTATCATAAATGGTACGGAACAGGAACAATCAAAACTCCGTAAATGAACAGAAATTCAACACTAGAAAAATGAAATAAACAAATATATTTAAATCGAAATATATAAACTTAAAATAATCTATACCTATTAACACAAGTGTATATTTTTTTTAGTCGTAGAACAAATTTTTGGAACATCTTATTCCAACATTGTGCGATACCACATTGCTTATAACCGCCAAAATAAGTGACTGAATGTCTGACTCTACATAACTTAAGATTTACTTAAAAATAATTTTCCAACCAAATTTAAATTAATTAAGACATTGAACCAAGTAGACATTTTAAATTTAATAATTTTTGCAGTAAATATACCGACTGAATTTGTCAATCTATTACCACTGAAATTCAAAAGAAAAATTTTCAAAAAAATGTGTCTCCATTTGTTGGCCAAATATAAAACAAAAATAAAAATTTTAACAAAATCAAAATTCGTATTGAAAATCATAACAGATGTATGCTGTCGATAAAATAGGTAAAAACTTAAAATGTAAACCGTTATTAAAAACCTGAAACACACACACACACACACACACATACACATACATAAATTAGTGATAAACTTCATAACTTTATATTTTTTAAATTTATTACAACTTATTTGTTCTCATTTCTGATAATATAAGTATTAATAATGTTCTTAAAAACAGAAATATGTAAGCAGCTACTCCAGCATGGTATCTTATTAGTATGAAATTTAAAACTGTATCTTTTGTAATAAATATTGCTCATAATACTACTATCTATAAGTTTCGATTTATATCTAAATATTCTGTTTCACATTTGCTGTTATTAGTTTAAATTTAATTTAAGTATGTGGGATAAAAAGATAGATTACGTTTATCTTCAGAAGGTTTATAGTAATTTAAAACAAGTAGAATATTAATACATACATATACATACACAGATGTTCAAAATTAAGAGAATTTTCCATTTTCGATTATCTTTAGAACTACGGGACGGATTTTAATGAAATTTGGCGTGTACATAGGATTGATATAATACAAAAAAAAAAAAAAAAAAAAAAAAAAATCAACAGTTATAAAGCACACGCATTATCAAGCGTATGATGGAAATAAGGGAAATTATGAGTTCCGGTGGCAATTGATTCCACTCGTTCCGCAACTCTGTTTTCAGGTCTCAGATGGTTCTCGGAAGGGGCTTGTGAATTAAAATTGCCCTCCCCAGAGCATCTCAGGCATGCTCTACATAATTGAAGTCTGGAGATGTGGATGGGCAATACATCCGGCGAATATCTTCAATTTCCAGAAAATCATCGACCAGCTGAGCTTTATGTCATTTTGCATTGTCATCAATTAAATGGAAATCAGGACTAATTGGACCCCTAAAAAGGTGGATATAGGGCCCCAAGACCTTTTTCCTATACCTCTCAAGAGTCACAGTGCCTCTTTCAAAGACATGGAGGCGTGTATGACCATCCAAAATGATGCTTTCCCAGACCATTTAGCCTCCGCTGCCATAATGGTCGATTTCTCGGACATTGAAGGGCAGGTAGCGGGTCCCAGGTTCTCTCCATATGAAAATCACTGGTTAGGCTGAACAGGGACTCATCAGTGAAGAGAACGGTAACTCATTTATTCATGCTCCAATCTGCATGATTTCTGCATCATTTTTAGCGGACTCTCCTGTTCCCAGAACTGAGCGGGACGCATACAATAGGGCTGCTTGCGAACAGCCCTCTCTCATGAAGTGTTCTGGAAACAATCAGCCTTGAAACTCGGGTTACTGTGGCTGCATACAACTCATTAAAGACCTAAGAAGCGGTAGCATCCCTGTTACGCCTCGCTGTAATGGACAAATGGTGATCTTCTCTGGACGTCAAGCCTCTTGGACGACCTTGCCCAGGCTTTCTTTTGATTAATTCGGTATCCTTAAACAGTTTCCATAAGTTGGACACGATGCTGTGCTTTAAATCGAATTCTCTGCAAATCTGGATTTGAGACTGGCCTGCTACTAGCCTACATACAATTCCCCACCTCATTCCATCATCTAATCGTTGGTCGTTACTCACTTTTACTGTTTGAATTTTAATTTAAGCGATTGCTGCAAGAAAATACCCAGAAAATCGGCAAAATGTGCTTGGGAACGA
The DNA here is from genome assembly GCA_019974015.1 of Nephila pilipes. NCBI lineage: Eukaryota > Metazoa > Arthropoda > Arachnida > Araneae > Nephilidae > Nephila > Nephila pilipes. The sequence goes on along the minus strand of BMAW01063983.1, from coordinate 611,178 downwards.
AATGCGGATTTTGGCACACTCGCTTATAAATCCTACTTTTCGACTGTTTCTGCCCCCATACATGTATACTATCACGTACAGATTTGCATCTTTGTTTCGAAACAGTATTTTTGCATTTCGTTCAATTATTTTCATGAAGTTATACAAAATATGCAAATTCTCTTAATTTTGAACACCAGTATATATATATATATATATATATATATTATATAGTAAAATTATCTCCGTCAATGTAATTATGTACATAAATGTGTAAGTATATATTCGCCAAACTATTAGCAGCAGGTCCTACTTGTGAATAACCCTTAGTTTGATTAAATATTTTTTTATTTTTATAATTTATATAATTTTTTCGGAGTATGATATTAATTCAAGATTTATAAATGTATAAAGAATTCATTACTATTGTAATCTTTAGGAATAACTGACGGTACCTTAAATAGATCATCTGTGGTTGTCGAATTAAAGAGAATCTTCAAAATTATATGTACAAAAATTTGTCTTTTATTTTCTGAATAATTTCTATCACATTTTTAATTACTGAAATTTTATTAAATTAATTAATAGTATCTCCTAATATTTTTTGTAGTAATTTAACTGCTCTTGTATAATATAAATATTGTAAATATTTGTGACTGTTCTAAATTTAATGGAATCTTTATGAGATCTTGGAGTTATAAAGATTTGAGTATAATTTAATTTTATTAACGTGTTAACCTGCCTTTTTATGTGGAGCTGTAATTCTGTTATGATTTTCCATATAACTAAAATATTTTCTAAGCAATTATTATTTTCGTTAGTATATGTTTATGAATAGTTAGGTTATAATAATCTTTACTCGTAATTGCATAATTATTTTGTAGTTTGTTAACATGACAAATAATAATTTTTTTTCATACCTAAAAAATTGCTTTTGATATCTTGCATTTCAATTCAATTTTTAATTTTATTATTTATATATATATAATTATTAAAGACTAAAATGTTCTACAAAATATAGGGGATGATTTCGAAAGTGTGCATTCGAACTAGAAATTTCTTCGTGAATAATAAATGTCTTAGCGAAATAATTAATCAAGGATACTTTTTAGTTTTTCTGAAAATCTCTATTGACTAGATTAATATTATCTGTCAAAATGGGATTTTATTAAAGCGTATGAAACCCCTGAATTGCTTCAGTACAGGACAAGCATTGAAGCGCAAGGAATTACTATAATTCTCCAATACATAGAATATTTGTCCTTTTTTGTCCCAAAATATTTGCAGCTCCAATCCATAGAGCAGCTTTACGTGTCAGACACGGGGAAAAGGAGAGGGAAAGACAATCTTTTCATTTTGTCTCCATACGGTCATCCAAGTCTCTTGATTTTGTGCTTGTTCCGCCCGATACAATAAATCAATTGATTTGGCCAGGGTCGGCGGAAAGAATTTTCGATTGGTCAAGCAACTTGTGAACTTGGTGAGTTATTTGCCACATCGCTAGAATTGGGCTCACGAAGAAAAGGATATACAGACCAACTGGAGATTTCTTGGTAAAAAGGATTATTCATGAAAGTAGATTATTGTTACTTATATATTTCTTACGATTTAAGAATTATTATTATATATATATATGTATGTATAGGAATATTATATTAAATTTCCTTATTACGAGATAACAAATCAATTGTAAATAAAACAGCCAAGTTCAGCAATATTGAGAAACTTTTCTGCATTTGTTTGGAACATGATTATCGTATAAATTTCTTTAAACCTTATTTTACATCAAAAATATAGTAACCATCGAAGTAAATTATGAACTATTGAACTATTTTCCAATCCCATACGCAACAATAAGATTATAAAGTCAGCATTTTAACAGTCTAGTTGTGAATATTGCAAATATATTTATCACAGATTAAGCTCTTTGAAGCCCAAATTGAACCATTTTAATCGCTTGCAAATTTTAACACAAACAACTAATAACCAACCAGTTATCAACAGCTAGCGTTTTCTTTATTCTCTGGTAGTCATGACTTTTTGCTTTCCAAATATTTAATATTTTACATTTAAACACTTCGTTCTTTTTAAGCCTGTTTTACGTATCTGTTCTCCTGATCGAATTTTCATTTTTTAAAAATTCTTTTGAAAGTAATGGCTTACATTACTTTTATTACATTTTGATTTATTTTCAAACCTTTTGAATTTCAACTTTTTTTTTTTTACTTTTATTCACTGTATTTTTGTTCGTTAGATATATACATTTTATTCTATGAAGTAGCTAATGAGGAAGGTTGGTATAATCAAACAAGTTTAACTTTGTATATTCGGCCTTCAACACGAATTTCCTTTTTGATTTGCAGGGCTCCTTATTTTTATTGTTTTCTTTAACTTTTCTATTTCGATTCATTACTTCTTTTTGTTTTAAAATTTTAAAATTAACTGATGTATAATATTATATATATATATATATATATGTGTGTGTGTGTGTGTGTGTGTGTATTTCATTTTAATGTGAAACATAAAAAAAATTAATTTTTGATAAAAAGTTATTTATTCTCTAAAAATTAAGAGAGTAAATTTTTCTGACATATCCTCTTACTATGGGAAATATTAATGTTACTCTTATTAATTCACTAAGAATTTAAATCAATTCATTTGCCTGTTTTGAAATTTACTCATTGTATAATCAAATATATAAATTTTCTCATAAAACGAAATGATGCAATACATGAAATAGAAAATTAGACATTGATATAGTCAGTTTAATAAATTGGGTAAATATGGAACTAAATAGGCAATTCAAAAAAAAAAAAAAAAAGAAAAGAAAATTTAAAGGCATTTAATTGTTTATTAATTGACTAATAATATTTCACATTTTAAAGCAAACTGTTGTATAAAAATCCATAATAAAAAAGAAATGGAAAAAAAAACTTGATAAAAGAAGATTGATTATCCTAAAATTGAAAGCTATAAGAAAACAATAAACATTAAAGTTTTCTAGAAAATCAATCGGAGCCCCCTTTTCATTTTGAAATTTTTTCTGTTATAATGCAATTATGTGGTTTTAAATTAAAATTGAATACAATTTTATTCAGATTTATGCAGTCCCTCTGTTTTTGCCATGTATTACAAGTACGTTCACAACCCTCCAACACAAATTTAATTAGAAATGTATAAGAAAGAAAATAAAGAATAAGTACTCAATAAAAGAGTTATTTAAACGAAAAGAATTTTTTAATTAAAAACCAAACGTACAAAAATACTGATTTTGTGCGAATGAAATTCAAATCTATTGTCGTTAGTGGAAAAAGAAAATCATTATTTTGCGAAATATTAAGTTATTATTTTTTGTTATTTTGAAAGTGGGTTGAACACATTTGTCATTTACTTTGCTGCACTTTAAATTATAACAATGTTCTTAAACGCATATTTCAAGAATTTATTTGAAGTTAACATTCAAGATATTTCTTAAAAATACATAATTTGGAAATTATAACCTGTGGTGTAAATGAATCAAAATGAACATAAAATAACTTTGTTTGAAATAATTAATTAAAATTCTACTAGATAGTTAAATCTAATTTCCAACATTTGTTGAAAAAATAACTGGGATTAATTTATTTCCGAATAACTCATTTGTTCTGAGAAATGAAATTGACATAACAAATTAAATTGTTATTGAAAAATGAACGAAAATTAATCTAGAGCTTCATTTTCTTTATTTATCTTTTTAAGTTAGTTGTTTTCTTTTTGCATGCATATTCTAACTGGTTGGTAATTAAATCGAAAACATTTCAACTGTTTCCTCATAATAATGTAATAAAAGACTATAAACCTATTGTTTATCATGTTTTTTTAAGCTTTCGTGGTATGTGTAAAAGATAAATAATTGACGAGGATAACTGACGCGCCATTTATTAAACTACAGTTACTGTCAATGAAAACTGATACTCGGTTATTAAAGTAAATCAAACTGAAAGAACGTGATTGTAATTTCAGATGCAGTTAACTGTTTTCTAAGATGATTATCTCATGCAAATTTCGACTTGGAAAAATAATAAATCAATTAAGACAAGTAATTTTACGGCCCCTATGACTCTTCTGGATATTACAAAGAAAGCCTTTTGATTTATTTTTGAAATTATCGTAATTAAAGTTGTACTTTGTTACCAACTTACACTAAAGTTTGAACTATTTTCTAATTTTGTGTATTCTTAAAGATAAGTAATTAACAGCCTTGAGAATAATGTAACACTATTTCTCACTCGTAACTTAATTCAACAGTTGTTAATATTGAAAGTCATGACAATATTTTATTCCGCAATAAATAAATATATTATCATAAAATATTAACAATAGTATTAACCAAATTATTATTAGTTTTTGAAGAAAAAGTATTTGGAAATGTTTGTGCTCTTAAATAGATTTAAATTTTAAGAGGTACTTTAAAAATAATTAAAGTATCGATTTTTAATATTTAGTAATAATAATTTTTGAATTATTATTTTTTATTAATATTATTAAGTTTGAATACTTGAGAACTAAAATTGGACGAAGCGAAATTGAAAAATGCAGAAAATAAAATTTAGGAATTTGACCATGCTTCTTTTTGAGCGATGTCAGGAATATAATGGAATTTTTTTTAAAAAATCTATTTTTTGAAAAGTAACTAGCCATTCAAAGGGCTATTGTTTCAGATGGAGCGTTTTAGCGTACCAGATCACTTTTCATTTTTTTTATCATTTGCTTCAATTTTAATTGCATTTAGCTTAAATATATTTAATTTGATAATTTATTGTTTACTTTAATTTTAACATCGGAAAAGTTTACTATTGTCCTTTTCTCGATATTTCACCGTTTACTTTAATTCTTATAAGAGTAATTTAGTAATAATTATAAAATAAAACGCAACTAGGGGGGCTAAATCTGTTTGCATAAAACGTTTTAAAAATGTTTATTATATACATTTTATTTTTCCTTGTTAGTCTGGTGGATTTACACACACACACACACACACACATATATATATATAATCTGAAAACGTAACCATCAAGAAAAAACGATTCAAATTATACAAAACTAAGAAACACACATTTAAAGCTAATATTTAAAAATGGCCTTTTAAATTGATTGAAGAGCATAACTAATTTCCTAGATATATTCATTAAAATAATTTTTTGGGGTTTGTAGTTTTTTTCAATACATAATTTCATTTGAAATGCTACTCTTTTAACAAATATCTACCTTTCACTTCCTTTTGTCCCTATCTTATATATAATGCACATAACAAAATTAAATTTCCATATTGAGAGAAATTGAATTTTATTTAAAATTTTAAATGTGGGTTCTTTGGATTATTTGCTTAATTTTTACATATGTACCAACATTTTATTTTTTCTCCAAAACTAAGTAAGTTAATGTAAAATTGTTCCTTAGTATTGTTTGAAACATCCTTGAAAATATAACAAGAAAATTCAAATTAAAATATTAATAAATGCAGGAAGAATAGGATATAGAAAGTTTCCAAAAATCTTTTAAAAAGTTACATGTTTAAAATTATAACAATTATACATCTAAAGTTTCATTTTAAGTAATTATTTTGAGTAGAAATTCTTCACTACATGCTAAAACATGATTTTTAATTGTTATTGCAGAAAAATTGTTTAAGCAGAATAAATGTTTCAAATGGTTCTGTTCTTAAATCGTAAAAAAAATTCAAGATCTATAATCCAAAAATGTCGAAAACTTTATTTCTTATGTCGTAAAAATAAATAAAATCGGCATTAATGCTGAACATCGAGTGAAGTATTGGTGAAAGATGGGTGGGGGTGGAGAAGAGATGTGCATGTTTAAATTTTCCAAGTTTCAAATTCTTACGAGAGATATGGAAATATGAAGATCAAGGTTGTAGCTCAGATGACATTCTTGTCCTAAGGCTGTAACTGAAAACCTCCTGTTCCATCTCCAAGCTCAAGTTGTATAGCGTAAGAGCGATGTGTTACAGTTAAGTCTGAAAAATGTAGTACCTTCTGTACAAAAGTTAATCCTTTTGAATGAAGGAAATGGCTTATGAATAATCGAACTTAAACACAAATTTATTTTTGAAAACTTAGCAACGCCTCCCTACTACTTAACTCTTCCATCATCTTAAATTATATATTTAAACTCTCTAATTTAAATTTTAAGCTCAGTTATATCAATTTTCAATCAAATGAAACAGTTACGGATTATGAGTCTAATCACTTATTTATTTATATTCTAAAGGGAAATGCTCATTATCACTTTATGGTCTCTCAATAATTTTACCAACAAGTTTCATATATATATTAAATGTGAAACTTACTCAGATACTCAAAGCCGTGTGTATGGTTATGTAGTTGCGGCGAAGGTTCAACTTCTATAAGGCATAATCGTATCTTTTCTACAGATATATCAAATTAGATTTCACACACTCTCAAGTATATTCCGAGCACTATTTAACTCCTTTTCACTCCTGCTTCTCTCTCATTAACTTCAGTTTACCTTACATATCAGTTTTTCAATATCACTTCTTCACTCTTCTATAGTATAACTAATTTACTTAATCATGTTTCATTTGACTGGAACGAGGTTTTATTTCTTGTAATTTAAATTATAAAGAGACCCTAAGGTAATTAACAGATAAACGTGGATGGCTCATCGTTCTGTAAAGTCTCGAGGATGTGAATCTTCAGCAGATGAAAAATATTTGAAGCTTACGAACAAGTAGCATTTTATTATACAGAATTATTTTTCCAATTTAATTCTGTTAAATTAGAGAAGGAAAATGCGGAAGAATACTTTAAGGAATAAATAAGAAATACAAGTATAAAGTTTAAAGTAAGATTGGAGCTTACATTCATGAAAAGGGTAATATTGTTTTTATATTACATACTGCGAATCAACTACATATTTATGAAAGAAGTGGTTTTCCTTGAACAATGAAGCCCAGTCACGGAAAAATATTGCAAATAATATTATTCTGTTAACAAAAACAATTAAAAGAAGAAAAAAAAAGAAAAAAAAGTTGTTTTCAGGAATATTATAATTCATAACTTGAGTAATTAGATTAACTTTACCAGCCAAATAAATGCTTCATATCTCAATCTAAAGAAAATTACCTGGATTTTTCCACATTTCAAGTAATGAAAAAAATGTGTTCAAGTGTTTATTACTCCATAATTACAAACTTGAAACTATATTTGCAAAAAAATACACAACTGAAAAATTTATTTTTGGTCTAAATAAAAGTTTCCGGATTATTTAAATTTAGAAAAAATCTAAAGTATTAATAATAATAGGATATGCTTATCATTACGTACCCCTCCTGGTCTTACCACCTTACCTCGATGTACCCAAGTGGATTTCTCTTTCTTCCATTGTTCTTGTTGCCTTTGGTAAAAATGAGTGACGTGCCCTACCCTCCGAAATAACCTAACGATCTTTTCCTATTTTCTACCTTCCTACTTGTCAAGCAATGCATGTGTTTCTCTCTCTCTCTCTCTCTCTCTCTTTCTTACTTCAACTACTTCTAAATCACACACACACACATTGCTTGTGGAAGTATAGTCAAATCTGGTTATCAGACTTCAAAAATAGATAAATCATTCTTCTATGATTCGAATTTGCTAATAAAATTCGAGTAATATTTATTAGCAAACTCTATAATATTCTAAAAAAAAAAGTCATAGCGGAAAGAAAGCCACCCTGTTTTCTGCAATTTCCCATTTTAATGTTGATTAATACTAAGGAAATATAATTTCTTATTCAATATATATATATATATATATATATGTGTGTGTGTGTGTGTGCGCGCGCATGTGTTTATTGACTGTTTACACTAAAAAAATGTACTTACATATCAAAAATCTGAATTACCAGCATTACTTCTATTGGTGCATTACGTGAAATTATCTTAAAAATTCATTACTTTGTATATGATTAGATGTAATTATAAATAAAGGAACATATTGCACTCTAAAAACGAACAACACATTGAAAGAATTACTACCCCATTTTAATTATATGCCCGTTTTCGAATTATATGTTCAAACTTTCATAGATTTAGCTACCTCATTTAGCAAGTTATTAAATTTTTTTTTAACAATGTGTGTGTGCTATATCATAGTGTTAAAAGTTTTACGCTGCTTTATCTCTCCTTTTTGTGTACTTAAAAATGCCAAAGCTATTTTTTTGTAATCAATATAGAACTTTGAAATTTTTTTCTAGTTATTTCATTACAATAATATATTTGATAATTCTGTGCATGAGATAAGTATTTAGATAAATAGTTATGTTTAAACATATGTTATGTTTATGCATAGTTATGTTATGTTTTTTATGTTAATAGTTATGTTATATATATATATATATATATATATATATATATATATATATATATATTAGAATTTGTAGAAGTAATAGGAATATTAAAGTATTCAAATATCATGATAATTATTATTATTTTTAATAATTACTTCTTTAAAATGAAGTTTAGTTTATGAAATCCATAGTTTATCTTATTAAAAACACATTGTTCATAGAGAACCGAGTCCCCTTAAAACACTTGAAATATTTTAGGCCATGAGCATATGAAGTATTAGGATAAAATAACAAGAATATTTAAAACAAATCGTTTACAATAAAGTTCTTGAACCGGAAATTTCTATCAAGTCTAAATCAGTGTCTCAAAAATATCACAATAAAAATCAATGTAAAACATGATAATTGCTACGCTAGGTGATACTGTGTTTGAGAAATGAAAAGCACTAAGTGTTAAAAAATACTGAGAAGTCGAAATTTTTAAGAATGGCCTTATGTATCATTTGTGAAAGATAAAAAAATTACACATCATATTTAATTAAAATTAGGTTGCATTATTGAAATTAAATCCTTAATTTAATTGTTTAACAATCTGATGAAAAGAAAAAATTTGAAAACTTACACATTTTAAAAAAATATTTATAACAAAGTAAAATGAAGATTGAATCCATCGGGAGCAAACGTAAAAAAAATTAGCTTCAAAAAAAGTATTTAATTTCTCCATAAAATCTTCAAACCGGGTCTCATGTATAAACAGATGCATAAATAAAGAAAATAGGATAAATTTAATGATTATGAAGATAGTGTTCAAACTTAAAATAAGTGAAGTGATTAATTGTAAAATTTTGAAAACGTCTTAGCAGTTGTTTGCATCTGTCGAAGCGTTAACGACTCGAAAATTTTTGCTGATTAATTGTAACGAAAGACGAAACAAGTTAAAGGAATATTGTTTCAGTATTCTAAACTAATTAGTATTCCCTAGAATAAAAAAATTAAATCATTTAATAATAAATCGTCTGATGACTTATAGCTTTATATAATTTCCTTAAAATTTATGAAAATGAGTGTCAAGAATTGACTAAAATTTTTCTGATGATAAAATTCGTAAGATTTACTAACTAATTGTTATATGGTGGATCATAACTCATGTATATATAAACTAATGATGGATTATCATGATTTGTATTTTCCCTATTTATTGTTTTGAGAATATTGCTATCTTTTAATTTTAGAAGATTACAAGTACCTATAAATAAAATATAGCTATGAAGTAGGAGATATTCTTGATTCTTCATTCGATATAAGCTTCAGGCTATAAAAATAAAATTCGTCTTCACATTTTTATATAGGATAAATATTATAAACGCTTTTCTAAAAATTCTCCAATCTACATAAATGCTGAAAGTTTCTCAGGCCCAAAGAGTTATCGTCAGTTGAAGATTTGTTGTTGGAAAAAATATACAATTCTAAAAAGATGTGTAATTAATAATAAAATCACATTGAAAAAGTTTTATTCTGAAACATAAAAGGAAATTCATCTTTACAAGTATTGAAATCATATTTCAGTGTTTGAAATTAATTATTGTGGCAGACAAAAAATAATGTACTATTTCTCACATATCTGATGAGAATTTTGAAAAAAAAATACATATATGTATGTGTATGTATATATATATATATATATATATATATATATATATATAT
>BMAW01063983.1:555784-601052 GCA_019974015.1 Nephila pilipes | reverse complement strand
ATATATATATATATATATATATATATATATATATATACACAAAGAAAGAAAGAGAGATATATAAGTATATTTTTCATTAATGGAAAATGAAAATTAATTAATAAATTTTATTAACATTAATAAATGTGTATGTGATACAAAATTTATTTTTCCATTTTCAATAGCTTCAATAAATGAGCTGAAAAGGACAAGAGGGAATAAAGTTGGTTTGCCCCTTAAGAAAAGGAAATCTACATTGACGAATTTCGACTTTGATATACCTATGTGTTTACAAAAAAACCACTTAAATTTATGTTGTCAGATAAAGCATTTAAAAATAAATCATTAACAATAGTTCAGCTTGCAAAAAATAATTTTTAAAAATGTCCTTTCATTTTTAAAAGGATTGCATGGCGCAATGAAATTAAATGGTTATTTATCAGTATAAAATGAATTTAGCTTTGATTTGGAAATGAGATAATTCCCATTTTCATCAACAAGCTATTCTTGAAAGTAAAGCACAAGAAATTATAAAACAAAATGATTGGAAAGGTTCCTTATCGGAAAAATTGTAGCTCATTATTTATTTGAATGTATTAAAGGAAATTTAAGACAAAATATGTTTCTGAGAAATAAAATATAAAAACATTATTCTGCAACATAAAAAATCGATTCAAAAGTTTCTTCTTGGATTATTAATTAATATTTACTACAAAACAATTGTTCAACACAATCAATACTCAATTATAAAAAGTTTTACATTCACCATCATTGCTTATTTATCACTCTAAATTTCTTCATTTTAGGGAAAAGAGTTTTAAAAAAGAACTGGAAAATAATACAAAAATAAATTAAATTGACTTTTGCTAGGAAGGGAAACATAGTATTTTCCCATCAAAAGAATAGAGAGTTTGAGAAGTATCTGTGAAAACCAATGTTGTATAGAAACAATAAAAAATAATTATATAGCTTATAATGAAAAAATTAAGAAGTTAAGCATAGTTTTTTTAAAGTAAATTTTAAATATTTATTTTTTCTGATTTTAATGTACTTTTTTTTATTTTATAAATGCCTGATTTTCAAATATAATATACTCTCAAGCAGAAGAAAAATATATAAATATTGAAATTTGTGATTTTACCTACTCAATACGTTCTTAAATATTCAATTTAGAGAAATGTACTGGAATTTTTGTGCGGGTGTTAATTCCGATTTTGATTTTATTTTTTAAGAAACTTTGTTGACAGATATTGAGTTTTCATAAAAGTTTTCAATTATCAAATAATTAGGTTTGATTATGAAACTCATTATTTGACAAATTTTCATTTTACTATAAAAGTAAAATAAGTAAAAAAAAATACTTCATTTCAATTAATTTTTTTCCAAGCTAATGTTGCACTTTGACAGGTAATACTGTCTATTTATCTAGAATGTATTATTTTTATATTTAAAAATTCCTTTAAAATTATTTTTCACACTATATTTATATTTTGAATTAATTTTACTTGAAGGCAATTGATAATGTAACTATATAAATTGAAAACCTCTTTATTCTAAAGATGATAACTTAATTAACACAAAGTGTCGTCTATAGTCCGTTAAATTGATTAGAAACGATTGCACAAAAAAATAATTGGATATTTGATAATTAAACCTCGTTTAAATAATACGGATTTTTAATTCAGCTCTTGTACTTCCTTAAAATTCTTCTAAAATATTATCTAACTGAAAAATCTTAATGACACTAGAACCACTTGAATGAGCATTCAAAAATGACATTTGACTTTTTAGGGCTGTACTTGAACTCTGATAAAGTATTCTTCTGGTCTTATCTGTAAAAATAATTCTAGCTTCTGAAAGCTTCTTCTAAATGACACTCCGAATCTTCATCCGAAGAAATGGTCGACTTAAATTGAAACACTTAAAATTATACTTTTAAAAAAAAGTTCGTATAATAGCGAGTTCGATATCAATTTTCGAAAAGTTCTCCGTTCTTAGGGGACTACGCATTCAATGAAGAATAGTACAATAAGACATTTCATTTATTAGAAGTAAAGGAGCAAAATAATGTCAAGACCTTGGCGACGCGCTAACAATGTTCTTACAATAGCTTTAACATCTCATTATTGCAAGACAGGAACGTAATTTGGGGGTCTTTATGTTCGAGGCCGCTTGTTAAGACTGTGAATGTCTTAAAAATAGGAAAATGAAAAAAAAAAAAAAAAAAATCCAACGAGTCTCCGATACCGTTTCTACGTTTCGGGAGTCTTTATTAAGTTACGTTTTTGCTGTTCCTGTCTGGAGGTATTAAGCCATTATCGAACTTAAGAAAGAGGTGCACTCTCTGGCACCCTTGCTGTGGAAATTCATTCTTATACATACGGTAGAATAAGTCCAGAGTTGATAACAAGACATGAAAATTTAGTTTTTCTTATTATTTTGCTTAATACAGTTATATTGATTTGAAGAAAATGCGAAGGATTATTTTTTAATGCCTCTCTTGCGAACTAAAACTCATTGAGAAGACAAATTTTATTACGTCTTATATGTTTTTCAACATCACTAGCCATTTATTTTAATTATTATTCAAGGTCGTCTTTAGTGTGAATTATTTGAATGTATATTATTTATTTTATGTGAGGAAAATAAGGAATGTTAAGACCTGGAGCATAAACAAAAAGATACTAATGTTTTACATTTGGTGCCTTACCATTATGTTTTTGAATTCTATTACAGCATTATGATATTATAAATATGATTTATAAATTATTTCACAAAATACGCAGGTTTACAATTAAAATAAATTAAAATGGTATTTCTCCTAAAGTATTTGTCTCATTTTCTTATTTTATTCATAGCATTCTCAGAAATTTTAATCCTAGTAAGAAGTTTTATTTTTAAGACCATTATAAATGGAGGTTTCAACTAATTTCATAAGCTTAAGTTACTACATCTCAAAAGTTTTTATCTTCTGAACTTGTAAGCTCATTTGTAGAAAATAAACTATTTCTGAAAGTTATGTAATGTTATTATCTAGAAATTCTTTAGCATATTTTAATAATTTTAGAAATAAACTCATAAGTGTTCATCTGTGCAAAGTTATTTAAAATCATTTTTTAGAAGCTAATTTTGAATTCACTGCTTTTTAAGTTAAATGAAATACCTTGGAATAGGTAAAATGAGCTTATTTTATGCGAAGTTTGAGGTTGAGTTTTAAAACTAAAAGCAATGACAGTCATTCCTTAACATTGTGATAAATGTGTACTTCTGCATCTATTAGAGAAACAGAGAAAACAGAGAAAATCATATTGATAAACATAGATAATTATCTATGAGCAGTTAATAATAAACATATAGCAGTACTTACTTGTGAATGAGAACTGTTACCCTTAGGTACATTTTGCATTAAACTCAAATTAAAAAATTGAATTTAGTAAAACTTAATTTTTTTAAGTTTTTTCGATTGACATTCCTTTTAATTTTTATGCAAATATTGTATAATTTATAAAATTCGTAAGTGTTTATTAGAAAAAAAAACGAAGTTCACTGAATAATTTTATTTTATAATGTGAAAAATATCAGCGTTTTGGATAAAATAGATTCTTAGGAAAGTGTATAAGAATACTAAAAAATCTTATTTTATAAAAAATGCAAATGCTGACATTATTTCCTTGGCTCGGCAGGATTGTATATAATTTTAAAATTCAATTTTGTGACGTCCTAATTATCAGATTCTCATAAAAACATATTTGAATCTGTGAAGAACCCCCTACATTTAATGCCAAAAGATTTAAAAAAATGCAAAATTTGAATCATTTTAGACTTTAAGACACAAATACTTTAAGTCGAGTAATAAACCATTTATTTTACAAGAAATGTATCATTTTACACCATGGTTAAAAGTTTTATAAGTATGTTAAAATATGCATAAAATGTTGCTTTATATTTGACTCATTTAACGTGTATTATGTTGTTATTCAAAAATTCACATTCGCGGTGTGATATTGAGATATGTTAAACTTTTTCCACACGTGATATTTGATGTATTAATTTCACAAATTGCCTGATATTTACAATTTTACTATTAAATGCATTTTAGCCAGGCCAGGAAAATACCTCGTTTTAGCAACGCGTTCATTAAAATCACGGAATACCTCTTAGCTTTCTGTAACTTACTTCTTCAGAATTTTTATTTGGTCAGAAAATCTTATTAATTATAAAATACCATTTAAAATTAAGTATAATTAAGCGAAAATACCTTTAAAACTTTTAAATACGTTAAAAACAAATTGAATTCATACCATAATCTAAGTAAGGGAAATGTTAAAATATATGTTAGTTAACAGGCGAAAATTACGAATTTAAAAATGTAGTGTCATACTATTGAAAGTTCTTAAAGTCTTTCTCATGGTCACTTTTAAATTCTCTAATAATAATAAATAAACTCTTAAATTTAATAAGCTTACGATCAGTTTTGTACAACGGCTATAAATCTTATTTTAGGTAAAATATTTTGCCACAAACAATCTAAAGTTTGTCATTATCTTCAGTTGTGTTTTTAAATAATTTCTAAAGAGAAAATTATTTCAAACAGAAAAAAATTACATATCAATGTTTGGAAAATGAAGGTGTACTGAGAAAGTGCTAAAAATAAAACAGGTAATATAAAATGGTATAAAGGTACTTAAATGTTATTCAAAATTAAATTAAAAGACACATTTTTAATATTCCTTTCAACAAGATATACAGTATATAAAACTATTAATTCTAGGATTCATCATTAATTTTACTATAGAAATTTAAAAAAAAATTAAATTCGCTTTTAAATTGTTTCATAATCATTACATGTTAGAGCTTTGATGAAATGAAAATATCTTACGGTTTCTTCATGAAGAAGAAAACGCTGCTAAATACAGTTCCATCAGTAACAGTGAAATTCTCAAAAGCAATACTATATTAGCCTTTCAATGAAATCATTTTAAGTTAACTTCATTGAAATTGGAAACTATCTGCTTTTTTTAAAAAAAAAATCCTTAAATTCCATCTGATTTCGAAAAAAAGCAGGATTTGATATTTTCGTTAAGATTCGAAAATGCTCGATTGAATTGAAGCCTGAAAAAAATTTCAAGAGCTGATTTAATGTTAAAAATAAAAAAAAAAAATCTTTTGAACGAGATCTAAAAGAAAAACATTAAATAATTAGTTGCAACTTTACCCTCAGGCAGCATGCGATTTTAATGAGGCGGCTCTTTAAAGGCCATCGAAAATGGTTTTATTGTTCTTTTTAAGACCCTTTCCGTATTAAATGCTACTGTAGTATGTTTTATTTTTATATTTTCTCTGGCTGATTGAGTTCCTTCTTTTCTTCCTCAAGAAATGGTATATCAAACGGTAAAATTGAAGTAGTTGAACAGAATAAAGGGAATTTTTCAAATAATTTTCTCCACAAATTGAATTCACTTTAAAACTAAGTAAATACAGTTAAGAATTTAGGTTTAATTTCTGTTACCTTAAGAATTTCGTTCTTCTATCCTTTTGAAAGTGATGAAAATGTGGAAATCCTTTACTTACATTCTGCTTAAGGCATATTTTTGTCATGAATGAAAATCTTTCGAAACTGTATTAAACCAAAAGCTTTGCTATATTTCGATTACTAAAGTTTTGCATTTTTGAATTCGTGAATTCATACTTGGAATATTTATGCCACCATAGTCTTAATACAAAGAGCACAAAAGTCAGGATTTTGAAATAATGAATGGTTGTTTTTTTAGAATTTCTCCAGTAGTTGCTTTTTATAGCTGCAAAACCAATTAATGTCAGTGGAAATCTTTTTCTTTTTCATCAGGAAATTTATATGTACATTAAAGCGCATTCACAAAAAAAAAGGAGGGGAGGGGGAGAAATGTGTAAAAAATGTTAAGAAATAAACAGTATTATTTTTTTCGAGAAGTTTTAAAAACACAACGCTCGAAGCAATGCTTCCCTATAAAACGCTTTTTAGAGTAATTATTTATCAGGTATAACATACAATGTTCGAATTAAAGAACGAAAATTTGAGTAAATATTTCTTATTTGTCACCTGTTCTTTGAGTGGCAGAAATACTACTCAAAGAACACTTAGCAGTTAGTGTTTTTTATCCTTTTACTTTTATAAACGCTATCCCACAGACTAAAGAGATCTATTAAAAGAAGTTACAGCGTATCACAAATTCATAGCCAAAAACCGCACTCTGGATTTATTACTACTTTCCAAGTCTGTTTTACATGTCATTAATGGAAAAAGTTACAGCAAACAAATTATTTAAACATATGGCAACCACCTATAACAAGTTCGTTAGTGGTTTTTCTTACACCAGGACAAGGTCCTCATTAAAGATAGACGGACTCGCGTACAAGGTCAAGCAACATTTCTGTTTCCCAAGTCTTGGCCAAATAGAGTCGGATCTTTTGGGAACTAAAAAACATTCATTTACCATGTACTACAGTTTGCAGGTGCAATTTCCTTTCCTGTTGCCCCATATCTCAGTTATCCTACCAAAATAAAGTATTATTTCTCCTGGTTTTGAAAGCGGCGTGTTCAATTTCCTCCCTTGCAAAATTTCAGAAGAGAAGATACATCAGAGATCTATTAAACATTCGACTAGAGTGTCGCGTCCGAGGCCATTGGACTACTTTTTTTAGCGTGTGATATGTCTTTATCTGATTGTAAACATCAACAAAAATGTCTTAAATTAATTATTAAAAATTAGTGTGTAAATAATACTCTCTATGTACCTATATTTAATGCAACCTACGCCAACCCAGCAGACGAAAACGAATGTAAGATATTCCACCACCAAATCATTCATAACACAAATGCAAAATAATCGTCGAAATATATTTAAAATTACTGTAACAAGTTAATAATATCTAAGATTAGTTAATAACAGCACCATCTATAGGAGACTCACGAGTTTCAACAGTTCAGACTTTATTATAAGAAATTGATGATAAACAAATCTAGTCTGTTTTTCAGGCTTTGTTAGGGACTCAGATGCAAGAAAATTCGTATAAATATTCAATCTTATTGAACGAACCAATGGGATAAATTACGTATTCCTGAAGGGACCAAAAACTATTCCTTCAATCAATACGTGTCTCGTAATTGCTCTTTATGCGCACTGTTATCTTTCAAGAAAACAGTAGAAATGCACCTTTGAACTGTTTTATAAACAAAAGCTCTCCACATTACAAGACGCAAAATCTGGTAGGGAAGTGCTTCGCTATCGGATTGCGGGTAAACGTTGTCGAATTCGGAACAGTTAATCGGCTTTCCATAAAGGCTCGCAACTTCCACTTGAAACGACCAAGACCCAGATTAGTCTCGTTATTGCAGTTCTAAAAGTCGTAAAAGTGGCCTCAAAGTTTAATCGAAGAAGACGATAATAATATGGAAAAACTATTTAAAGAAATACTGATTCATGTCGTACAATGGTAACTCATGATATAGATGAAAATAACCTAGTTTTGAAATCGTACGAGAGATAGAAAGCAATTAACGTATCAGTTGACAAGATTCGTATTTTTTATTTTTCAATTAACATTTCTTTTAAAAAAAATTTGCTCAATATTTAAGTGGTCTTGTAGTAAGTCACATTTTAAAGGTTTCTTTTACAATCCTTCTCAGTTTAAATTACGAAGTACTTAAGTACTTCATTAATTTCAGTACAAACTAGCTAAATGAATGTCTCTCCTATATGGACTTACTCCACAAAAGATTTTTAATCAAAATATGTCTGTTACTGACCTTCAATTATTGTTTTACGATATTTATCATCCGCTGTTTACCGACTGCTAAATCTCACGCACAGGTTTGCTTTGTTTATATATACATATTTCCTTAAATCTATTTACTACACAATCTTATTTCATCATTTCTGTAATATTTCGTTTCATCGGGGCGAGGTCTTATTTCAAGCAATTCGAAATAGAAGTCCAAGTGGTTAGTTAAGAGAAAATCGCAAATAGAACCTATCCATACAATCTTCCTTATTTATGAATTTGTCATTAACCCATGCCAAACAGCCGACACATCAATATCAATATAATAAAAAGGAGTTTTTTTACTAGATTTCTTAAAATTTATGGCATGATTTTTTTTATATGGAAGGAAGCACTTCCTGCAGTGATATTTTCCATTTATTTCCGCTTTTATTTCTTAGAAACAATTGACAAGTTTCTTTGAGTTTCCTTTCCAAGTTTGAAGCAGTAGAGTTCTCTTTAAAATCAAGCAAAATATCCAGATCATTCCTACAATTAGAGTTTATGAGAAAAAATAATTAGAGTCTTATTTCATCAAGTAATATTTATTTTCTTTTAATTATGAAAAAAAAAAATCTAAGAATATGAAATTTGCATTCAAGTTTTATATATCTAAGTTCTTAGTTAAAAGTTATCTTATATTAAAAATCAGATAAATGGAGTCGTAATAAACATGGTCAAATTATTCAATTTAGTTATTATTAGTTAAAATTTGAAGTCGTCATCATTTGAAAAAAAAATTCATGTTTCTAAATAAAGAAATGTCTTGATTATACTTTGTTTTGTTGAACGTAAAACTCTAACAGCATCTGAACAATTTAAAAGGCTTTTTATTGGAATTTTACTGGACTTTAAGGTATGGTTCAAGAAATTGAACTAAAATAGGAAGTTAATGCTTTACTTTTTTCACCTAGCTGTCCTGAAATTGAAATTTAAAGGTACTATTATAAACTTTCGCCGTTGTCCTGCTTATTTCTTTGATATTTTCTAGATTTTCTTTGTTGAAACAGAAATTCCAAATTCCTATCTATACCCTTGAATCTTTCCTTTACGATTGATTTTAGGCCATCGTCATCAGCCTAGAGAGTTGATCATGTGGGATATTAACATAATCAAATCCAAATCCGCAAATAGCGCAATTGCCGCTTCGCGCATGCAAGGAATTCAACTCTCTCTCCCCCCTGTTTACTGTACAAGGAAATTTCATTCTGTTGTTATATCTATTAAAATTGTGAAAGGCGTTTACTCTCTAGTGGTTTTATTCAGTTTACTTCGTGTTTTTTCATTCGTTCATATCTGTGGTGGAATGCATTTGTTTAGAGTGGTAAAGAGACACGGATTGGAAGAGATTTAGAAAGATAAAAGCCTTTTAGACCTACAATCAGGGGAAATCGGGTACCGTCCTTTCGATTCTTCCAACTCATTGATATTCTGTTCAAAGAATATCTTCCGGGTTTCCCAAACACTGGAAGCGAGACAGAGGATAAACTGGATTTCCTATACTAATGCAATTACTTATGCTGAGAAGTCTAGTTGAGAAGGGCATGCTTAAGAATATATCTCGTTCTTAAACATATGATGAAAGACAAGGGCATAGTCGCCTGAGATTTTAAAATATTTCTCTGGTGTTAAAGTAAAAAAAAATTGTTTTAGAACTTTGGATGTATTGAATCATCCATTTTATTTATGTGTCTAGAAAACTGGAGATTTTGTGTATGAGTGTGCTTAAACATAATTTTTTCGCTAAGCACTGGTAGTGAAAGATGTCTTCGAAATATTATTTTTCATTTAAAATATTTAAATACGAGAGTAAAATTCCTTTAAATTTTAAAACAAGGGATTTCATCTTATCAAATAAGTAGTTTTCAATGTTTTATTTTTTTCGAGAAGCTTAGAAAAGCCTTAGTAATTTTAAGTACAGATAAATCGTATAGAATAATGTGAAACTGTAAAAAAATTATGTTATAAGATTTTGAAGTCATGGTAATTTTAAGCATACGACATGCGAGGTGTGGCGGAAAAAAAAAAGAGACTGGTGCAGTAACATTTTAATTTTATGGTATACATATTTACTTATTATCGCTATCAATGTACACCTTTCCTCTATTCCTGCAACACTCCCTGCGAATCTTCCATTGTTCGAAACAGTGCTGGAAATCTTCTTTTGTCAGCTCCGAGACACGTGCTGATTTCTCTTTCACAGCTTCAACGACTCAAATCTTGTTCCTTTTAAAGTAGATTTCACCTTAGGAAACATATAGAAGTCGCGTGGCTCAAGATCCGGCTAATAAGGTGGATGGTCTAACACTGGGATGCTGTACTTGGCTAGAAATCTCTTGACACAAAATGTGGAATGCGCTGGCGAATTGTCTCGGAGAAAAATTTGTCGTACAGATAATTTGCCAATTCCTACAGTCTCAGCAATGGTACGAATATTGAACTGATGATCAGATAAAACCAGGTTATGGATTATTTCGATATTGTTATCAGTTTTTGATGTAGGAAGGTGACCTGGGCGTGAATCCTCTTCAACGTCTTCTCGGCAACCTTGAAAACGCTTAAACCACTCAAAAACATGTGAACGCGATAAACATTCATTGTCATACACTTCTTTCAATAAATTATAAGTTTTAGTTACGGTTTCTTTAAGTATATCTTGGGAAATTTCACAACAATTCATTGCTCACTCATCATTTTTCTGGCGAAAAAATAATAACTCTAATGTGAACGAAGGCGACGGGTACATGGATTTGTTTATAGAAAAGAGAGGCACTGCATTCGAAAATGAAGGTTTCACGTTATAACAACTGTCGGTCGCTGGTGTTTGGCATGTGTACTTCTTCTGTAGCAGCTTCAGTCTCATTATTTAATAGCCAAACCTCGTATTTGTCATATTTTATACTTGGCTGAATCGAGGTAGATACTCCTTACTTTCAGGACATTAGAATGCATCTGATAGAATAAAAAAATTAAGAACAGGACCCTTTATCCTAGTGCACGTATTGTAGAAACTCATACTATTTTCTCATGTATTTTTAAGGATATCGTGCTCGAAAAATGTGTCTTATTTCTCCATTGCGATGCCATCGAGACCAAATTTTTGCTATAAGAATTTTTCGTTCATGTTTCAAAATCGAAAAAGGTTTTCGCTTAGGAATTTCTTTTCTAAGCGTCCAAATGCGAATCTACTTTTCGTTTTCATCAGCAACAAAAATGTTTCTGAAAGAACTACCGAGTTAATGATTCTTTGATAAGTAGTTAAGAAGCAATTATTATGATTGAATATTTATGATTTGGAGGAAAGTATTCTTGGAGTCTATTAATTTTGAGATTACCGGATGATTTAATAGCTCCTTCCAAAATTAGTTTCACAAATTTATCACTTATTTAACCTTAAAAGTAGTAAAGGTTTTTGACCCTTTCACTGGCTTTTCTTACACAATCTCGAATTGTTATTTTGATATTCAGGCTTGTGCAATTATTTTGCATCGCTTTTTGTAACAGCAAAGTGAACATATATTATACATTATTTAAACAGAAAACTTACAAAAATATTTCAATATACTAATATAAAAACAGGATGTAGATGATAAGTTTAGAAGCAAAACAATATTTTATGATTAGTTAATGATAATCCGGAGCACATAACCTCTATTGGCTTTTAATCGCTTATCTAGAGCTTTGCTTTCAAATCGTTTGCTTTTAAGAAGTAAAATATTAAAGCTTTTGGAAAATTATTTTGAAGTACAAGAAAAACTAGTTAAAAAACACACGGGATTCAACAATTGATGGTGTTTGTCAAAAACGAGTCTTCCCGAGTACTTTCATCTATTGATTTGCTTAATTTGAGTGTCTTGACCAGTTTACCGTAAGACAGCTTGCTGTTGGGGACAGGTAAGTGAGTCTGAAGATTTGAATGTTGTATAGTTATTAAATTAAGTACAAATAAAAGAAATAATGTGTGGTATAAAGGAAAGATAAACCATGTTGTTATTGTTACTAGTCTCTTCCAGTCAAGTAATCAAGTAATAATTATAATTTAGTCTGAGCTCCCAAAGCCATGCTCCAAGAAAAAGACACTATTAAATTTTGATAATTGAGAAATTAAAGGGAAATGCCTTTGTGTAGTTAATAATTTGAAATAAAGTTTCTGAGCATGTGTTGCAGATATAAAACGGTAATTTTTTATTCCCTTTACAAAAAAAAAGAAAAAAAAAAACGTTTCTAGCGAATCAGTTTCTGAGTCTAGCCGAGGAAGATTGCAACTACATGGATTTTGTAAAACTCGGAGACATTCCTGAACACTGAGGAAAATATCCCTAAGTCCTAGATGAAACGATTCATACTATACATTTTTTTAAGAAGATGATAATACAAGTATTGATTCCCGCAGACGAAATGTTCATGGTAGGCTGGAGTAACAATTTAGTAATCCTAGTTTGCCTAGTTTGATAAATCTTATTTATCATTATATTTGAATATTTGTATATAAAATAATCATAGGAAAAAAACACATTTTATGTATTAAGGCATCAGAGCTAATTGATAAAAGTTAATCTTTAACTTGAAATGAATAGTGAATTAGGTTCGATAGAGTAAATATTTCAAATCTGCTGAATCATCATTTATGTAGGACTTTGAGGAAGATCTAAGTTGAAAGCTTTCCATGCAATTAATGCTGAAATTTTACCCTATTTCTGTAATCTGCTTTCAGTATAAAGCTCCCGCGATGCATTTTCATCAAATGGTGGTATAGCTGCATTAATTGGCTTAATTTTCTATTAACATTACATTCATTATCCTATTTAGTATCGGTCTCGAATAAATTGCTATTCTCAAATACCAAAGATTATGTAGGTTTTAAATGCTCTTTCCGACATCAAAATGCGAACCTTCACAAATGATTGAGGTATCGAGCTTGAGCAGTGTTAATTTATTAAGTGTACCTATACCATTCAGTCATTTAGGTTGATAAATCAACATAATTATAATATTTATCCTATTAATCGATTCATAATGAGGGTAGCAACATTTACAACTTATAAGATATACAGGTGAAGTTTCTTAACTGACTTTCGACCATTTTGAGTAACGTAATGAAAGAAACAATATCAACTAAGAAAATAAATTTTACTCTATTTGACTTGTTTTACTATAAGAAAATAAAATTTAAATATCTGGAGAAAGATAACATGAACTAGAACTGCAACCCTTCTTGTCATTTGTTTCAGCAGTTATTATTGCTGAGTTAAATGGTCACTAAGTAAAAGTCTAATTAATGGGAATTCACGCAATATAAAACTCGACAGATGAAAATGTCAAATATGAATCCAATACGTATATTTGTAATGAGGTTATGAATTTTCAATATTACTTTTTATCAGTCTCAAATTTTAAGTTCTCTCAACGCTTAGATTGCTTAGGATGAAAATCAAAACTTTCACTTACCAACCCACTGAGGGTCGAATGTGTTTAATCACAATAACTGGCTGTTGGAAGAGGCTTACTACGCTTACTAATATAGAATCAATCTAAATGGTTTTTAATCCCCGTCACTTTGCTATCAATGTAAGGTCACACTTGCTCTCACGAGCTAATTACTGACTCTTCACTACTCTGATTCCAAAAAAATATTCAGTTCTTCATCGCTTATGCATGTTTTTCCTTAAATACACTCGTGTGGAAAATTAAAAGAATTTTCACAATTTATAGAATATCTGAAAAACTAACAGACAGATTTCAATGAGATTTGGTATGAATATGCTTTTAGAGCAGAGAAAGAGATGTACCATTTCAAAGTATTTTTTATGTACGCATGATTATCAGTAATGCTCACAGCGCAAGGATGTCTAAACTCCACCTTTTGATATACAACTTAAAATGAGTCTAATATGATGTATGGTATCCTCTCACAGCCAAACAGGTCTGATAGCGGGACGGCATACAGGACAGTAGGCAGTGAAGATTCCTTGGGGCATTTGATCCCACTCCTGCAGAATGGTGTTTTCTACATAGGGAGGGTTCTCGGAGGGGAATGGCGAGATGCAATTGCCCTCTCAGGAACGTCCCAGGCATATTCTATAAGGCTAAGGTCAGGAGATTTGGCTGGCCAATCCATGTAGTGAATATCATTTCGTTCCGGGGAATTGTCGATCAGTTGAGCTCTATGTGGACAAGTGTTGTCGGAACACAGGACCAACCACGCCCCTAAAAAAAGTCGAACAAAAGACTTTAAGATATCCTTTCTATTCCTCATTAACAGTTATGGAACCTTTGTCAAACACATACAAGAGTGTGATGCCGTCTAACATAATGCCTGTCCAAACCATTACACCTCCACCACGGTAATGATTATTTTCCTGATATGAGGGAGGGATGATATCGTGTCCTAGACTGACTCCAGATACACGTAAGCAGAGAATCATTGACCAGGCTGAATGGGAGCTCATCTATAAAAAGCCTGGTGCTTCACTGAAGGATCCATGATGCATGTTATCTCCCTCCCCCCCCCTTCCGTGCTTCAGTGAACCAGACGCGAATAACGGGTCTTATAGTGAACTGTTTTCTCTCAAAAAGTTTTCGGACAACAGCAGACAATGAAACTCCGCTTCCAATGGCAATATAAAGCTCACGTGAGAGCTGTGAAGTTGTAACACTCCTTTGTCACCAAGTTAAAAGTGCAAATATCTATCCTTATTCGTCTTTGTAAAACTTAGTCTACCTTGTTCAGGACTTTTTGATATTGATCTAGTATATCCTGAAACTACTTCCATTAATTAGGATGATGCTAAGCGTATAGTGAGCTCGAAATCGCCTGCTCTTGTATTTGACCTGTCTTGTATCTTCCAACAATTTTCCACCTCATTTCATCATCCAAACGTTCCTGACTGCTCATTTTACCTGATACTTTATAAGATGCACCCATGTTTTGCTACGACGAGTGACATGGATGAGAATGAGCACATAAGTCACTTTCAATTCTTCGGGTCCTTATATCCCATCCGTAGTCAATGCTAAGAAGACACACCATATGTATCAACCCTAATTATTTGTATTACTCTTCGGCGGCATAAATAGTACTTTTGGTTCAATGCCTTTTGAAAAAAAATAGACAAACGTTTCAAAATATCTTACTTCTACACTCTGGTGTATATGTATCTCTTCAAATCCATTCATTAAACATCTTACATTCAATCTAATATGGGTACATCACGTTTCATTTGATTGGAAATTAATTGAAATTTAAATAATATCAGAAAGTAAACCTAGATGTTAGCAGAAAGAAAAGCTCAATGTTACAAAACTAATGTAGTAATTTGACTTTTGTAAGGGAAGGACAAATGAGCAGAATTAATTGAAATTTCTCCATATTTAAATAAATAAATGAATTTATCAGCTCATTCCATAAAAGAAGCAATTTATAAATTGAAATATATGACGCTGTTTTTATTTTATTTCTAAACATTCATTCTACATGTAATCAACAACATTTAATTTCAGTATTTATTTTTTGTATCAGTGGATGAAAAAAAATAAAAAAAAAAAAATCAAGCATCTTAATCCCAATTTTAATTATGCGAATCGAATTTCTCTGCGAACACATTTCAATTTATCTTGCACTTAGCTAATTCTTTCTCCGATTACTCTAAATTAATACTAAATTTGAATAAAAATTTAATTAAATCTAACAAGAGTTAAAGAATTCTTAAGTAATTTATTAGATTAAATTGAAAGCACAGACTAATTTTATTATTTTTTAATTTATAGCTTAAAATTTTCGGGAAAATCGAAGATAAGTAATTCAAAACTTTCTTATAATATTTCTTAAGAAATGTTAATAATTATATGCGTTTCAAAATTAATCAAGCGAGTTTCTTAGTGATTTGAAGTTTATACTAGAATAATATAATATGGCGAATTGAAGAGTATTAAACACTAACAATAAACTTCTTTTAAAAAATTGATTAATTTATATGAATAAAAATATATTGAAATCTTGAATAGGATTTTTTTTTTTTACTTCCTATCATTTGTAATTAATTCTAGAACAAATGCCGTCTTCTTAATTTAAAGAGCTTGAGCCTTGCGTCTTTAATAATTTCACATTTCAAGTTAATTATTAATTAAGCTGATTAAGAGACCAACTCAGCAGCTGTAACTTCTTAGTGCTGAGAGAAATCGTTCTATTGGACACTTTTGATATTAATCTCGATAGAACGCTAGTTAACACATGGATCAATAAGTCCCGAGACTGTGCGGTCGTTTTTTTGCGATTTCCTCCTTCAAACGCACCAGCAAGTCAATATAATAATCACTGTTGACCGATTTACCTTTTTCGAGGTAGTCAATGAAAATCACGCCATGCGTATCCCAAAAAACTGACGCCATGACTTAGCCAGCTGACTGCTGCGTTTTCGGACGGCTTTCGCCAGCTGTGCGCCACTCAGATGACTGCCGCTTCGACTCTGGAGTGTAGTGATGTATCCATGTTTCGTCCATGGTCACGTAACGACGCAAGAAATCTTTTTTGTTGCGAGTAAATAGCGATAAACAGCTTTCTGAATCATCGACTCGTTGCTGTTTTTGTTCCATCGAAAGCAATCGCGGCACCCACTTGGAAAAAACCTTTTTCATGCTCAATTTTTCATGAAGGATAGTAAATACACTTCCATATGATATCTGTGTCATCGCAGCAATCTCACGGAGCTTCACTTTACGATCTTTCATTATAATTTTTGTCACTTCACTCACATTTTCCGGTGTAACGGCTTCCACAGGTCTACCCGAGCGTTCCGCGTCATTTGTGTCGGTACGAATTGTTTAAACTCGGCAAACCACCGACAAATCGTTGCTGATGGACAAGGTCAGGTCATTCAATCCATTGTTTCCTTGCAGTGTTTTCAGTTAAAACAATGTTTTATCAGATTACGGAAACCTGTTTCCCATTTTTAAAGGCATCAGCTACAAAACGGCTTCTCCAACCTCGATAACTCAGCTATTTCTGGTCCGATCGACTTAAAATTTTGACAGTTTCAGCCAAAGGTTAATTTAGAAAGTCTGGTTACTGGTTTACTATCGATGCTGCAATCTGGGTCTGGAACTCTATTGATCCCATTGTTAAGGATCTTTTGGAGGTTTGTCAATACTCAGCTGGAAAATAACCACTCTAAGAGAAATACCAACTAGAAAAGGAATTTCAATTCTTTCTTCTAATTTCTAAAATTATTAAAAATTCTTTAAAAATTAAAAGTAAATATGTGTCAGTGAAGAATGTGAATTATTAGTAAGCCAATGGGTTCATTCTAGCTTGTGAATAATTACTTTGATATTTTTCGCTTCAATTGAAAATTCTTTATCAGTTTATTAAAATATCTTAATAATAAAGAAAATCATCAAAAACTAAAGATTGGTTATTCTTACATAAAAGGACTTTATCTTTATCAAATTTCTAATCCTAAGAATTATTTGTGAATCAAAATTAGTTTTAATTATAAAATTCTCTAGGCTCCTTTACCAAATTATATTCCCTAAGACAATTAATTGAAGTATATCTCATATAAATTCATAATATGTCTCCTATTTCATTTTATGTTTACTTATTATGTTTTCTAAGGAGTACTAAGTTATTGATAAAAGAGACTTTTGAATTATTTAGAATTGCTCGTTCAGAAAAAGAAGAGAATTAAAAATTCAATCGCGTCTAACTCTACATAACAATATTTCCATTTAAACTTTCTCCTCTCTTTATAAAAGTTACCTTAATATATTTTGATTTCTTTCCTGACACACATACACACACACTACCACACACATTATCATTAATATATATATATATATATATATAAATATATATATGTGTGTGTGTGTGTTATATGTGTGCGATTTAACTTTTACAGATTTTTTAAGGTGAAACTATGTAATCAAAATCTCATCAATTGAGTACCAATGTCAAGCCTATTTTGAAGATTCAAAGCATATTTTTTTGGATCTAATGTTCATTCTTTGCAAGGCAAATGAAATGTAAAATACTTTATTTTACGAATATAAATGTGAATGTTGATTGCGCGTTTGTTGCAGTGTAAAATTATACGTGAAATGATAAGTGCAAATGTACAGAAAGGAAATTTCCATTGATCGGAGGAATAATGGCCCAAATAATATATTTACGTATTCTTCATCAAAACAATTGCATTAAAGCATTTGTTAAATTAAACTGAAAAATGGAGATGATTGTTTGTCCTTGATAAGGCTTTTAAATGCAAATCTCTAACTGGGAATCAATGAATAATAAAAAGTATTTGCAGACACTTCCCAAGTCTTAAATTTGCATCAGATTAAATAAATGTGGTGACACAATTAAGAGAGAATAAAGAATAAAAATAAGGAAGGTAAAATAAACCAGAAAGACTCACGCGAGTAATAAGTAAAATGGTTGTAAACTTTATTCATTCAACAGACAAGTAATTATTAAATTTTAAAGATGCCACTGGATATCAAAAAAATTCCAATTTATTAATAATTTTGAGTTTGAATTTGATGAAAAATGCTTCTACATGATCATACATACATTTTGCTTTGATAACCTATTTAAGCATATGATTTTATTAAAACAATGATATTTTTCCATTATAAGTAAAAGAAATAAAAAATATGAACTTTGAGTCAATAAATCAACGTCATATTTGAGCAAAATGAGGTCTATTAGCTTCGAAAATCTCAATTTTATCCACGATTAAGCGAAGAAGATAACACTTATGGGTCTAGAAAGACCACGTTCACCCAAAGGGCTTGGAGTGAGTAGACTAGACTAACACTTGAATTTGTACCTAATTCTCACTATAGTAGTCTTGTTAAACGAGGGCTAAGGGAATCGAGCTAGCTGTCGGCGATGTTTCAGTTGAACAACATGTTCGAGCTCTGATTTCTTTTTAGGACCCTTAAACATCAAAAGTTTTCTTTTATTAAAAATAATATGTTAGAGCTCCATCTTTTCTGAGAATTTTAGTACCAAATTTTTAGAGATAATACCAAAACCTTCCGAATTATTGAAAAGAAACTATACTTTAACTTCTTTTTTTATTATTATTTTTCAACTTCAACTTCATTTTTCTCAAAATAAAAGTTTCTCTAGCACGCAAGATTTCTCGAAATTTTTTACCACGTTAGCTTGAAATTTCATACACATATTCAAAATAAGTTTCTTTATGACTTCTACATCAATTATGAGATAAATTATTAACAGAAAAAAACTTATACAAATTTTCATAAGATTTTTTTATTAAAATGTATTATTTCTTCCCATTAAATTTTTAAAAATTGTGTATAACTTCAAAATTAAACCTTTTTCTATTAATAACATTACTTTTGTAAATTTTGATCATTTGTGTACTTCAGAATTCTGCATTCAGTAAAATATTGATTTTGGTAATTTGAAAGTGTCCAATTTATATTTAGTTATAATTTTGTAAAAATTGCATGAAAATATGAGAAATAATATAATTATATATATATATATATATGTGTGTGTGTGTGTGAATAGTATATGGTAAAAGCTTTTTTTCCTTCAAATTTCTGCTTTGCTCATTTGCAAGCTATGTTGGTTTGCAAAACTACCCTTTTTTACATACACAGATATTTATTAAGAGTCCTGAGACCTCTTAAGACCAACTATGTGTGGGAACTGATGCCCATTACTTCCATGAGGACGAAAAATTCTCTCTATGGCATGGCGTGATTGTGGAGAGTGGGGTGCCAATTCAGGTGTCGACCTCGTCTTCTGACCTTGGTTCATGATCACAAGACATAAGAAAACCTGAAAGGTCAATCCTAGAGCCAACTGGTAATGGAAGGTAAATCGAGTCTAATAGTAATATAATGGTGCTTTCTTCAGGACTTACATGCTACATCACGTGAGGAATTGAAGGCTTAGTTCCATTCGAAGTTCCAGTCACAAAGTTTGTTAATATTTAAGTTTCAAACACTAATATATTTTAAAACACGGAATTGAATCAGGAAAAGGAAACTGTCTCAATCTTCTGACGTTTAGCTCAATGCACATCGAATGGTTTGTAAGCAAACTTTATATGAATAAACATTGTCGTGTCTTACTGATACAAAATTTTAATTAATTTTTTTCTTACTTCTCGGAATCAAGCAGAAAATGAAACATATTTTTAGATCTAATATATAGATTTCAAAGAAACACACTCGTATCAGTCTATTGTTTTCCTTGATGGCAAAATATTTTCACAAATATCTGTTCCAAATGTATCAATATAAATTGCGTAGAAACATTATTAACTCATAAATGAGTATGACTAAATTTGTGCAAGAATTTTGATCAGTGTCAAGATAAGGAACTAATAAGCAATTAAGTTCATGATTAAAACTGCGTGATTTACAAACCCATTATAGGGCAAAGCCAATGTGACGTAACATCGTGCTAAATATTTTTTAATCCGGAGACTTTAAAAGAAAGATTAAATGATGCAAGCTATTAAACAAGTAATTTATTAAATCTTGTTAAAGAACCAAATTCTCATAATTCTTTTTCTGCTTTGATTAGCTATTTAGTAAAATAAAGTTTCTTGCACTTTTCTGTACAACATTGCTCGTTTGTATGTAAATTATGATTGATATGGTTTTTCCTGATTGGATGGATTAAAACTCCACGTTTTAATTTATCAATACGTTTCAGATAAAAAAAAAGATTTATATTTTAAATTGATGTTGTTATTAATTAACGATACTTTTAGAAAGAAAGAGCGAGGGGGTCTGGTGTATAAACATTACCATATATAAACAATTTATGCATATTATCCCCATTATTGTTATAGTTACAGGTACTTTCGAGCCTAATCTTTCAAGTTGCAATTTAAAGATATTCTTTGGGTTTCTTAAATGACCTCTTAAGCAATACGAATAAATAACCAATAAAATTGTTCCACTTAAGAATACTTTCAGTCAATTTAACAAAAATCCCATTAAGAAAATTATCCTTCAATATTTTTATTCAACCAACCAAATTTACTCTTATGTATGTTTTATTCATTGTTTCCTCTCAATGAGAATTAATGTGAATATTTTTTAAAGATTATAGTTATATAATGAATTATATAAAAAATTTTTTAAAAAGAAGCTCTTACAATACATTTATGTGAATGGCAGAAAAAATTTTATTTCAAAGATTTGAAACCAAATTTATGCATGTTCGTCATTTTTGATGAATTTCTAAAATTTAGAACATATACCAACCTTTATATTTTTGACCCTCCTTACTCCCTTCACTTCCAACAATTTGATCGTTTGTTTATTAAGGAGTCTTCGAGTTGTTAGATTTATCTCGACTAATGAAAACGAACGCAATTTTCGACTTGCTGTAATTCATTGAAATTAAAAAAAAATTACTTTGATGTTTTTATACGTGCTTTATAAAGAAATGAGTTTTCTAACACATGTAAAATAATTATAATATATTCTTAATTTATTATATTAAAAGCCCAAGAATATAATAAAGTTTTCTTTTGGGAAATTTGATTAGGTTTCATTGCGTGCAAGATAGTTTTTGCAAATGATTCTAATGACTTGCAGTCATATATACCTTCTTTAATGTATATACCTATAACAAAGGAAGTAAAGGTTTTGAAAATATTTTTTAAGAAATAAAATATTTCAAACATTTAAAAATTTTCTTACTTTTTAAAATAACATATACATATACCGCACTTAATGTAAGTACAGAGTAAAAAGAATATTACGCGTACTTTACCTACAAAATTTTAAGGATCTAAGTATAATAGTAATTTTTTTTAAAATATCCTGAACGCAAAGGAAAAAACTCAAACTGAGAAAAATGTATTTAATGCTTTATCATTCAATTATAAAATTAAATTTTGAAAACACTCCAGATGGTATAATTTCCCTTCTGTCTGCTTTGACAACTTTCTTAAGTTTTTACAACTTGTTTTGCTCCGAGAGCTTTTTAAATGATTCCACGTTCCTTTTATTTAATGTTTAGTTTCAAAGTTTACAATTTCCTATTAGTGATGAGCATAAATTGCAAAATACTTTAATACCAGATTTCTCTAAAATGATAGTAAGTATTTGACGTTCATCATTGCAAATGTTAGTGGCCAGCAGTGAGGCAGTCTAAAAATTGAAGACCAGAAGCATTCGGTATTACGTTTAACAAATATATATTTAGAGATTAACAAATATAAACTTTTATTTTGGTTGTTCATCTTGCCAAGATTCCTATTAATTTATAACAAAATTTAAGAAATTTAATGTGGCCTATTAAGCAAAGTAAACTGAAACACACGTCAAATTCGAAAGTACGTGGGTGTGGAATATCCAATTAAAAATACTGATTTTACGAAAACATGCTGTCCAATTGTTTGCATAACTTTTGAAGTTTTTGAGTATCGTCAAATGGTTGGTATCAAAATGTTCAGTATAAAACGCCGAATGTCATATATTTTTTTTCAAAATATAAAAGAATTGGAAGGTTAACAAGCCTAAGAGCCTTTAACAGTGCATTTAGAAACATTACTAGGGCTACAGGTGATGGACTTCAGGATTTTGAACTTTGGTCAAGTGACGAAGTTGATACCTGATCTGACCCTTCCCTATCATAATTTACTCATTTCCATGGAGAACTTTTCATTTCCATATTTAATGTGCAACTGCATCAATACACAGCTGGTATTTGGTGGAATTAGAACTCGAGCCCTCGAAACGACGGAAACAACTCTGACCTCTAATT
The DNA here is from genome assembly GCA_019974015.1 of Nephila pilipes. Taxonomy (NCBI): domain Eukaryota; kingdom Metazoa; phylum Arthropoda; class Arachnida; order Araneae; family Nephilidae; genus Nephila; species Nephila pilipes. Next base: position 578,509 of record BMAW01063983.1, on the reverse strand, counting down.
CGCGACCAATGCCACTAGGCTACGGTGGCTACTCGATTCAATCTCTTTCCTACGAATGTGTAGCAAAACATTTCACGCGTCCTGAGCAAAAGACTGCCAGAAAAATAACTTCACATGAATAGTTTTAAAGTTGGGTCCGAGTCAGGAATGAATCCAAATTTAAACTCAGGCTATATTGACGGTATTAAAGGTTTCTGACACTAAACAGTGACATTTTGCTGAATTTCTCTCTCTCCTCAGCAAGAAATACATCCCGCCTCACTATCCAATATCTTATATATATACATATATATACATATATATATATACATATATATATACATATATATATACATATATATATATATATAATACTCTTGATTCATCCAATCACTTGACTGCTTATAAACACTTTCACACAATATCTCTATCTGATCGCTCTTATTCACTACATTTCTTTACATCGACTCTAATTTACATAAGTCAAGGTTTATCCATAAGCAGAGGTTCTCAAATTAAATAACTTCATGCATAGTACCAAAAGTATAATTGAAAGGAAATACACGTGAGAAACCTGAATGCTTAACAAACAAATGCTTACTTTGTTTCAGGTTCATTAGGATATAGAATAAAAAGGATATAGCAATACAAAAATGCATACTACAGAACAGAAAGTTAAATTCTTATACATTGCTCCAGCACAGGAAATAACTATGAATTACAAATAATAACACTTGTAATAATTTTAACCATAGCACATAAATGATTCAAATGTTCGTAACGAATTACTCAAAATTTTCTTACTGTTATATGTGGGTCAGATTTTGATTTTATATTTAAATTCTATAGAACGAATTTAAATCGAGCTTTAATTAAAATCATTTTCTTTTGTTTTACTTAGTATCAAGATGTTTTCTAAAAAATGTAAGAAAATGTTACAATAACTTGTAAAAAAATAATTAGCTTTGGAAAAAAATTAATATAATCATCTACATCTTTTCTTGGGATAATATATGTTAAAATAACAATTTTCCCTGCACTCTATTTTAATACCCTAATGAAATAATATCCTTATTTGTTAAAAATCCTTATTTAAAACCATTATTGAGTCAATTAAGAATAAAAAAACTTTTTAGAAGCGAAAATGTCTATCTTTTAATTACATCTATGTTATTTCTACTTATATGTAATCTGCACTAAATACAGTCCGGCAGTTTGATGTAAAATGTCTTCTTTAAATGCATCAGAAAAAAAATGTAAACTTTTTTAAACCGAGACAACCATTGTGCATTAAATTAATCCTTTTCTTAACACTTTGAATAAGTATTTGAAAACTGAGGAAAAGCTTTAAACTTATAAATATGTGCTTTTGCAATTAATGTTGCTAATTAATTGTATTTTACTTTGAAATTTTATTTAAAACACCAGCATTTCTTTTCAGAGCTTTAAAATGGAGTCCATTATTACGGAATTAGTAATAATACTATTTCTGGAGAATTTTCTGTTTTGAATATAATGACTGCTTTTCTAGGAGATGGGTGTTAAACCAGTTTTTCAATCTTTTAGTTTTTTGGCAAACTTCTCAGAATTTTCTTTTTTTTTACCGCGTTTTTTATCTCTAAATATAATACATTTTTAATGATACTAAACACCTCAAACAGATTTGATACCAAATTAATCAAGGAAAATTCCTTGAAACTAACTTAACATTTCGAAATTTCTTACTTCTTAACTGATTCATTGAACACAATAGCGATTTGAATAATAAAAAGAAAAGAAGTTGTTAGTTTTGAAAATCTGAAATATCATAAAAAAATATTTTAAAAAAAAGCAGTTCTGACAACTTTAGAATTGCCCATACTCAATTTATAATTCTCAATTAGTTTCATTTATATCAACAGTAAACTTGAAAATTCCCTTTAAGAGAAGAAGCATAAGTATAATGACCCTCAGGAATACAAATTCTAAGAGGGTACTTTTGTAAACTGTAATATCAGTAACATAAGCAGGTAATTTTATATTCCCTACTCTATGAAAAAATAAAAGTATCGTTCGAGTTTAATTCCTTTTACATAATCATTAGTAAAGTAATTCTTTCAATTTGGTTTCTAAGTATGCAAATGCTCTATATCTCACTTTAATTAATATAATAATCAGAGACTTAAAAATAATGAGTATACAAAATACGTCACACCTGTGCGTTTACTTGATATGCCTTATTCATATTCGTCATTTGTTTTATGTAAATATTTTAGTCTATGAATTAATTCATTTTTACAAACATATTTCTGTAAATATATGATAAAAATAAATATAAACATTTTAAGGATATTTTCAATTCTTTGTTTTGGGTTCTGTTATTAAAATTCCCTTTGGGAAAGCGAAGGTGATGTAAGAGCAAAACAAAAAGTAGTTAATATTCTAATGCAAAATAACGAAATGGAAAATTAAAAAATTGCATTCGAGAAGTTTCATGCAGATTATACTTTGTAAAATTATTTTTGTTGGTGTAAAATAATTTAAAATTTTAATTACTGAAATCTGCTGAATTTCGAAAAAAAATGTTTTATTTCTTAACAGAAATTAAATCAATAGAGTTCATTGTTAATTAACTATCTGATCTACTTCTTCAAACCTTTTCGTATATTTATAATGCCCTTCTGATCCTTTAAGAGGAGGTATTCGAAAAATGTTAGAGTCAAGCTATAATGATCTCCATTACTATCTGAATTGATCAGATGGAGTTTATAATCTGTACGTTTTCACCGTGTCAGTCTAAGTACACACACACACACACACAAATATATATATATATAGAGAGAGAGAGAGAAAGAGAGAGACATTAATAATACATTTAATTGATTCAACTAAGAGACTAAATGAAAAAAAAAACATTTTTTAAGACTTAATATATTTACATCATAGTGAAGAATACAGATATTTTGTAATACTAGTACAAGTATACTCGATATAAACACAAAGATGATAGTTTGTTAAGTCAGCTGCTTAAATATGAAAAATATCAAAGCAACATTTGTTGATGGAGCATGAGAATATATTGACGAAGTAACATTGTAATAAAAAGAAATGATCAAGTTATGAAGCATAAGATCAATGACGATGAAACTATATACTAACGTAATACGATAGCTTGAGGGGAAACAGACTTTTATAACAGCAGAATAAAAGAGAAATTCTCCAGAATATTTCAACAGAATTCCTAAGAACGTGATTTTTATATGCTCCGTTAGATGGAGTATTACTCTTCGGTAAGAGTCCATGTTATAAGGGTAATTTTCCAATTTCATAGATAAATGATAGCAAACTCAAAACATGGATTTAAGAATGCTAATTAAAATAAGTTACCAAAATACTTCAACAGAACTCTTAAGAACTTAAATTTATTTCACAGTTAGTAAAGAAATATAAATTTTTCTAATAAGGGCAATGTGATAACCTGTTGATAGCATCCTAAATCTATGGTAAAAAATATCAGGATTAAATTTTGGATTTCTTTAACTTCAGAGAATAAAGCGAAACTTTCCACAGTACTTCAAAAGAATTTAAGAAAAAACAGGATTTTTAAAGTACCGTTAGAAATAGAAATTAATTTTTAATATTTAGTTAGGTAATCCTTATGGTAAGATCACGATTTCATGGCTAATATCAGCAAGTTTAGGTCTCGATTCTGCCAAATCGTCACAAAGAATGAAGAGACTTCTTCATGGTTCATTTAATAATTTGCTTCTCGTGAAGCTGAAGTTTAGTAAATGAGGTACAGTACTCATTATTATTGTTATATGTTAGGTGTCATTTCTTGAACTTAGTCAGAATCGGGGGGGGGATGAATCTGAGGAACAATTGAATCAGATAAATTTTGTTATTGATATATTATTGTGTTTTGTATTTTCGAGGTTGAACTTACACGAAAGCAAGACAAAAATAATAATGAAAACATCGGGCGTAATACACGCACAGCTCTAGCGTAGCGATCAGCGACGGGTAGAACGAATTTCCATTAATCCAAATACTTAGTCTCTTTTACATATATTGAATCTTCCATCTATCATATATATATATATATATATAAATAAATAACATTCTAACCAATAACTACTGTAAATTTTAAAAATGTTTCCCTTCGTTATTGGCCTAAAGAAGAAACTTGAAGCGCAGTCTACGTCCACTCGATTCCGTATGTTGCATATTAGAAATCTGAGGAAACCAGATGCGTAAATAAAAAGAACTAAAAGTGGTTGTACAAATATTACATAATTAAGTCATAAGCAAAAGGCTTTTAGATTTAAAAGAGTAGCTTAAACACAATAAGGAATTTTTTTTTAAGAAATCATTCATATATAACAAAAATATACTATAAGTTTTTTTTAGACAAAATTAAATTGAAAATAAGCAAATCATAGAAACACAATAAAGAAAAAAATCTTAAAGAAACTAAACTGCTGTTTGTAGAAAATGCAACACCATGACGGAATCATCAGAATCAAATGAAATTAGCAGAAAATGTCAATTATAGGATATTATGCAAATTAATAAAGTTTCAGAGCCATCGCGCGTGCGCGGCGCGCGCAGCGCCCTCTGAATTGATGCTGAAAGCGTATAAATAAAGTGCTGTAGCGGGACGTTGAAAAAAGTCTATGATTATTTGTTAGTGGCAAACGTTTAGTGAGACCTGAGTATGCCTCCACGACGGAAGAATAAGAAATTCAAGCAACTTACGGAGTTTGAACGAGGGAGGATAATCGGCCTTCGAGAAGGAGGATTTTCCTATCGCGCAATAGCAGCTCGTATGCAGCGGAACAGTTCCACAGTGATGCGAGTTTGGAAGCAGTGGACCGACGAGCACCGAACAACTCGAAAAACAGGCACTGGACGACAGAAGGTGACGTCAGAGCGCGATGATCGACACCTGCTCCGCATGGCGGTGAATGATCGCACAGCTTCCTCCAGGCAGCTGGCAGCACGTTGGTCTACTGCTACAGGTGTACAATTGTCGGCTTCGTCAATTCGTCGTCGTCTGCTGCGCCGTGGATTGCGTGCAAGGGTGCCTTTATACAGGATTCCCCTCACGGCGAATCATCGACGGCTGCGTCGGCAGTGGGCTCTTGAGCACAGAGACAGGCGAGCTGATTGGCACCAAGTTGTCTTTTCAGATGAATCACGCTTCAATTTGTGGACCCATGATGGCCGAGTTCGTGTTAGACGTTATGCCGGTCAACGCTGCCTTCCTGAGTGTATTATTGAACGACATAGTGGTCGAACACCCGGAGTTATGGTCTGGGGTGCGATTTCGTATCATGGACGATCCAATTTGATACGAATGAGGGTAATCTCAATAGCAACAGGTACGTCCGTGAAGTGCTACAGCCCGAAGTCGTTCCTTTCCTTCAAGGCATCCCTGGAGCTATCTTTCAGCAGGATAATGCACGCCCACATGTTGCGCGGACTGTTCGAGACTTCTGTTCAGCACAACGCATGCAACTTCTTCCTTGGCCTGCTTATTCACCGGATATGTCGCCTATTGAGCACGTGTGGGATATGGTTGGTCGGCGTCTCGCTCGTGATCCGCGTCCTGCAGTTTCCAAAGACGAACTTTGGTTGCGCATACAAGCGATATGGAATTCTCTTCCTCAAGCAGATATTCAACATCTGTTTGACTCCATGCCACGTCGTATAGCAGCACTTATTGCAGCGCATGGTGGCTGCACCAAATACTGATTTCGGACGCTTAATTTGTTTCTTTTGTTTTGAAAATTTCATCATTTATTTGTATCAGTACAAGTCGTTTCTGCATTAAATTTCATTTGATTCTGATGATTCTTTCATGGTGTTGCATTTTCTACAAACAGCAGTATATTAAGTAAAAAAATAGCAATGCATAATTATAAATATAAAAATAACACAAAGAAGGAAAAGCTGAATATATACAAATATAATATTAAGTGCAGAATAAAAAAAATTATGATAAAAAAAGTTTAAAAAAAATCCACAACATAATGCATTTGAAGCTACTGTGAATTTGACACTAAAAGGCACTGAATTACCGTTAACTCCATTGAGGGACATTTAGAAAGATTGTACTAGTAAAAGACACTCCTTTTTTGCGTAAATATATGCTTAGATAACGTTAACAAAAATTGTTCATTAAAAGCTATATCTGACCTAATACCTAGAATAGAAATTTTAGAGAATTTGCAAAAAAAAAATTAAGATGAATTCTGAGAAATACTCGTATAAAGGTTTGCTAATTTAAGAACTGCATCTGGAGCTGTATTAAAGACATTCAGCATAAATGCCTTTTTTCTTCAATATTTAAATCTCCTGAAAACAAAATTATTAAAAAATATTAAAGATCCTGAAACTGTGTGTGAACTTAAAAATCCTTTTAAATTATTTTTAAGCTTTAAAAATCCTTTTAAAGTGAAACGTTTTGGGTGGCTTTCTATATCTAAATTATTTTTATTCAAAGAAGCATAAGTGTCGTTAAAATAATTAAGAAAAAAAAATGGGGCAACATCAAAATCAAATTTTTGAATCTCTAATGTTACGTCTAGAAGTAAGTGAATATTATGTTTAAGCATTATATCTATAATCTAATAACCTAATATTTTTAAGGAAATTAAATAAAAAGAATATGGAATTAAATTTCCTTTTATTTAAATAACGAAGAGAAAAAATACTAAAATTTTTGTGTTTACGTAATTTTAATATAAATTTCGAAAATTAAATTTGAAAAAAAGGTAAATCATAATAAGATAATATGTATTACGACAAAGAATTTAGCCCAAAATATTAATGTAAAACAATATATTAAAAACTATCAGAAAAATTTAAACTCCTTATTTAGTCATCGATACAAATTAAAAGTACTAAAAACTACTTCCTCAAGAACTTAAGAGTTTTTTTAATAAACCATTTTTTTAAAACTTCCTCGTAGATCAATACAAACGCTCTCCTAAAGTTTTGAATTAAGCATAATAAGACGTTCACTTTTTAATCTGCTCGTCTGAATTAATTTAGCAGCGGAAAATTCAAAAGAGTGTGATTCCAACTAAAGGTTGGCGTAGTCACTTCACCGTAGCTCCAATTTACAAGGTCTTTCGTCAATAACCATTTTGTAAATCAAGATTAAAATTAATGTTTGAAATTATCGTAAATGTTGAGATTAATGTTTTGAAATTATCGTAAATGTTAAGATTAATGTATTAATGTTTTGAAATTATCGTAAATGTTAAGATTAATGTATTAATGTTTTGAAATTATCGTAAATGTTGAGATTAATGTTATGAAATTTATCGTAAATGACTCAATTTATTAAAAAATATTCTGACTATATGCATTCTGATGATTTTGAAATATAATGATCTCTCTCTAACAAATGCCATATGAAAATGAAGTTTGCGTTTAACTTCATAAGATTTTAGAATGAAACGAAAATTAAATTAATGAAATAATTGTTACCGCACTTAATGAAAAATAGCAGTGATTTAATTCTATAAAATTATTAGAATATACAAATAGAGAAATTATTATGCTGTATCTGTTCTGGGTGCCAATGTTCTGTATACAGGGTGTTTTGAATGTTCTGTATAAAGGATGGCGGAAAACATATAAACAAGTAATTTTTAACGTACAATGCATAGGCCAAGAGCAAGTGGTAAACCGCTAGAGGCGCTGTAATGGCAAGCATGAAGCTCAAGTTTTCTTACACATCGTCATTTTACTGTGGATTTCAGGAGGAATGGTGGCATACAGTTATTAAAAGGCTATGCCTCCTGAAATCCATGGTAGAAATGAAGAAACTCGGTTTCCACTCACTTAACACATCAATCAATAACTCCCGAGACTAACCCAGAGAAGACGCTCGTAGTAAACCAGTAACCAGGTCTTTCTAGAGTACTAACCTTTGCTTGAAACGTGTCAAAATTTTAAGTCGATCGGACCAGAAACAGCTGAGTTATCGAGGATGGAGTAAAGTCGTTTTGTAGTTTGTTTAAAAAATGGAAAAAACCGAGTTTCTCGTGTTCTGATAAAACATTGTTTTTTAATGGGTAAAAACACCGTGCAAGCGAAACAATGGATTGAAAAATGTTACCCGGACTCTTGTCCATCAAAAGCAACGATTTGTCGGGTGGTTTGCCGAGTTTAAACGTGGTCGTACCGACACAAATGACGCGGAACGCTCGGGTAGACCTGTGGAAGCCGTTACACCGGAAAATGTGAGTGAAGTGACAAAAATTATAATGAAAGATCGTAAAGTGAAGCTCCGTGAGATTGCTGAGATGACACGGATATCATATGGAAGTGTATTTACTGAAAAAGGATTTTTGAAGTGAAGTGAAAAAGGTTTTTTCCAAGTGGGTGCTGCGATTGCTTTCGATGGAACAAAAACAGCAACGAGTCGATGATTCAGAAAGCTGTTTATCGCTATTTACTCGCAACAAAAAAGATTTCTTGCGAAAAAAAAAAAAAAAAAAAGATTTGGAAAAGCGTTGGAACGATTGTATCACCCTAAAAGGTGATTAACAAAAGGTGTTATGTTGATGAATAAAAAAAAATTTTACAAAAAAAATGTTGTTTTCAATGTTAGTCTCGGGAGTTATTGATTGGTGTGTTATGCTTTCCACTACAGCGCCGTGTAGAGGTTCACCCTTTTCTTTCTGCCTACGCATTGCATGATAAAAATTGTTTTTTAGATGATTTTTTCTTATCGCACCTTATCTTTTTGTCCATGAGTTTCGGAATACCCAGTACAGGGTGATAATAGTTAATATTTTCCTATAATACAGCATTCTGCAGCTAAAAAGAGTAATGTGATTGTCTACAAATTTGGGAAATGGGCTATACATGCGATGCGCTCAAGGAATTAGAAAAAAAAAGCTAAGAAATGTTCATCAAGTGGTGCAACGGTAAGTTTAACAAAGGAATTAACAAAGTATAATTTTTGAGTACATAAACAATATGAACTTTTACTAACTAGTTTTGGAACTATGTGTCTTTCATTGTGTTATTGATTGGTTGTTTATTAAAAGCATATTTAGAAGTAACATGAGGAGTAAAGGCGACGGATCTCATTATTTAGAATGTCGTACATATGACGAGGATGATACCGGAGCTGGTATCTTCATCTCTGAACTTCCACACTATGCCAACGGGAGGATTGAACACCATATCATTACATAAAATTTAGAAAATAAAAACAGTATGCCAGTATTGGATGAAAAGATATAACCAGTTCAGTTTGTAGAAACAAGTACAGATTATGATAAAATATATACCAGAAATAAAAAATATATATATAACCAGTTCAGTTTGTTAAACTAGTGCAGATTGTGACTAAATATCACAAGTAGAGCAGTTGTTAATCGTGTTCAGGATGATGTAATGAAAGTTTCTCAATGAAGCTACTGTCGAACAACTGTAAGCCTTAAAAATGATGGATAGTCTGTTTAACAGCAGATTGTAATTGGTCTGGTGTGATGTTTCTCACATGAAGAGTAATGATCAAGGAGAAAAAGAACTCTTCAAACACGAATACTACTTTTAAAAACTTTTTATACCAACACCTTTTTTGAAGAATTATTTCTCTTTTTCTCCAAGTATCCAAGTCTTGAGATTTTGTTTCTAGAGCCGATGAACGTTTTACATATTTCTCTTGCTCTTACATTTTACCACATATAAATCATGCTCTTAATTATTCAAATAGTTCAAACGTTTTAAGTGGGTCATTTCATTTGTTAAATTTATAGTGTTTCAATGAAAATCTCTACCTAGCAGACAATTTTGAACTTTTTTTTTAAAAATTCCTTGAGTGTTTCTGAGGTACAGTCCCACGTAGAACCAAATTTCATAGCAGTAAGTTTCCTCGTTTTAGCTGCAGGTTGCTGTTCATAAGGAAATTTTAATTATACTCGTATAACCCTCCTTTGTGTGTGTGTCCGATCATCTTGTAGGTTTCAAAACCACTTGGATGATTACATTTGTATCGTAGTTAGAAGGTCAAAGTGTGACGTTGGGTTATTCGCAATTTTCTCTTCACTAACCTTGGGGACTTTAACTGAGATTGAGTGCTGAAAATAACAATTTCTTCCCAACCCAAATGAAACGTGATTATGCTAATTAGAGGCAGGTGGAAATAAAGCGAAGTGAGTTAGATATGATGGTATATAAGCAAAGGGAAATTTAGAGAATAGAGGACGAGTGGGATTAGCGCTGAATGTATTGCTCGCAAACGATCGATGATATCAAGAGTTGTTGCCGGCGGTAACTGTCGCTGAGGATTTAGTAAATGAAAGTAACCTAGACCGGTAAGTCTTTGATAAGAGTGTATTACTAGAATAATATTTCAATAGGAAGATTAATCCAAGGGCCCCAAAAGAGAGCGAAAGCTCCTTTGGCATTATATTACAAAAATTGAAAAATAAATAGTTGTGTTAGACTTGATTGGTGTGTCCTTTCGTAGGTTATTAACTTTTAGAGTTAGTACTATTTGCCTGAGTTATTGTACAAGAGTCGGCCAGAAATAATTATTCGCCACAAAAGGATTACAGACTTGAATCTTGTTGAAGAAGAATACTTGGGCCTCATAATTTCGAAAAAGCGGTATCTGAAATGTCTAATCCTTAACATTTCATTAGATTCCCAATAGTTTTGAACGCCATGGATTCACCAAGTTTCTTTCATTAATGTCACTTAAAAGTTTAAGAGGGTTAATTATTTTTTAAAGGTCTGAACGGTCGAGAAATGAAAACAACGATGAACTGTTTTATTTGGAACATTTAAGAATTACACCTTCAAGCTACTTCTCTACATAATCGTCACTTGAACTGAGACATTTGTAATAGCGTGATACCAACATTCCAATACCCTTGTCATAGAAGTTAGCCTCCTTTGCATTCAGCCCTATTCTCGACTCAACTGCAGCTCATTGTCGGAACCCAACTTCTGCCTTCCTAGACAGCGTTTCGTGTGAGTAAAGGGATGGAAATCGAAGGGACCTAAGTCCGGGCTTTATGGTAGGTAGTCAAACAAATCCCTTTCAAAAACGCTGTAGGAGCGTCTTTGTTGCTTCTGCAGTGTGCGGCCGCGCATTGTCACTCATGAAAGATTTTCTACACAGGTCCTCATTCGACGATGAATTTCGGCTGCATTGAACTCCTCAGCTTGCAGAAACCGAATGACCGCCCGCACTTCACACTTGGCTTGAGCTTCTGTTCGAAGTATGTTTACGTTCTCGTTGTGCGTTCATAATTGACAAATGCGACCTGACGTGATTGAGGGGCATATTAGAGACACTGCAAAATACATGTGAGAACAGAGTCATTGAAATTTCACTCCAGTTTTTATTTTGCGACCGATCGGACCTGGAAAAAAATAGTTCTCGTAATAGGCTCTTAGGTTTTCTTCTACGATTACTCACAGTTCCAAAGATCATCTCTGAATAAATGTTCTCGATAACCAAACAATTGAACTCTAAAATCGGTTGCAAAGAAACGTTAATGTTTGTTATATTTGAAGAATGAAATAGTCAACCGTTATTTAACGAAAATAGTGATTTAAGAAGAAAATACTTTTAACTAAGGACATTATATAAAATCTACAATCATAAACGCTTTAGCTCAAATCGAAAACTGATGATACTTCTTGTTGGCCTTACTATTGAATATTACGATTGCCTGTTTTAATTTATTGTTTCGTATTTAATGCATGAAAACCATTTTTTCGGTATTTGGAATTCCTTATCATTAATACAAGTTTCGTTCTCTTAATGTTAGATAGCTACAGCTCTAGTGAACTTACCTCTCCAGGAAAAGAAGTTCCGGAGACCGTGTGTTCGGATCCTCTATCATCTGTCCGGCCGTAGTGCAAGTGGAGTTCGTGAAATCTGTACTTGTAAGACAGAGGCCCGCCACTGATGTTGATGGGAACGCCAGGCTGTACATCAGATACTCGAAATGCGACGCTGTGACCAGTGTTTGTGAGAATTCCACTCACCTGAAACAAGAAAAAATGATTTCAGTACTGATCTCACAAAGTTTAGATAGATAAGCAATTTAGATTTGTTAGCAATAGTTGTTACATGAGCGTCTCGTAAAACTTTCCTTACCTAACATCTGGGGCTTATATCTCGCTTTATATTTATGTTTCCAGCCCTTTTCCAACCAAATCAATTGCAGTTACGCAAAATAGGTAAATGTGAAGAAATGGAATGAATAGATATAATCAAGTTTATAACAGCGACAGAAAATCGAACGTGAGAGATATAGAAATGTTAGAGTCATAGCAAGATTGCTAGTGTGAAAATCTTGCGATGGGAGTTACTTGCACATCTATGTAATCAAAATGACTAGGACCCGAAACTGCCTGGTCGAGTCTTATCCATTGTTGATTTACTCGCATCGTATACCCGTAAGAGTAATCTTTCACATTTTTCGGAAATTGTTGGCATCGTGTAGAGAGACAGTAAACTGGAAGACAGCAATAGCTCTGTTAGAGATAATAAATAAGGCTTTGAAAAGCAATTGACTACGATCTTGAATTGCTGTTGTGTGACTATTTTAATTACTTTATCTGTTCTCGGAACTTGCAATGTGACTTGCAATGTGACTATTTTTTAAAGATGACGTATGAGTTGGGTAATATAGATACGCTTCATGGTTTCGATTTAAATGTTCTGCTATAGAGAAATGAACGAGAAAATTAAGACATATCATAAGAGATTCTGACGCCTCTCATTCATTAGTTTCAGCTCGCATTGATCCAAAGTTACTAAAATGATCATCACCTTTCCCCAAGAGTGCAACATAAACATATTAGAAGATACTGTCTTATTTGAATCCAAACCTTTATTTATTCTTCGGTTATGGATATTTAATAAATTGCCTTTCCCTCTCTGTCTATTAATCTTGTATGCTAATCTAGTTTCGAATTATTAACTAAGTTCTAGCTTACCATCTCAGTCGGGTTCGAGCGAGAGTAACCGTAAATAATAGGGATTCGAATCAGTTTTTTAACTCCTTCCTAACTGGAATCAATATGGACACTTTAATCTACTCCAATTTGCTAAGATCACAATCCCTATCTTACCCCAACTACCGGCTACTCTCTATTTATTTCATTTCTAACTTCTATATTCAGTTTTCCATCGCTTTTAAATGTTTTTCTTTAAATCCATTTACTGCCCTTCTTATGTTAATCTAATTTGAGTATAATCACATTTCATTTGACTGGAAAGGAGCAGGAAATTTAAATATAAAATCAGAAAGTAAACCCAGATGTTTGTTTAAGGAACATATGCGAACAAACCACATTATAAATTTGTGTTTCATAATATCATAAGTTACATGTGACGTCAATTTTTTGTATAACCATAGTAGACTAAAATTCTTGGCTTTTGATTTGAGAAATGTGAAAGCGTTCGTGTGATGTGTAAAAATAGCATTTTATTCAAGTTTAATCTGTTTTTTCCTTGCATGTAATTGATAACGTATTCATAATTAATACATTAGTTAGATCTCAAGATTAACTCAGTGAATATTTCCTAAAAATAACCCATCTTCAGTTAAAAAGAAAAAGTTTTACCGAATTATCTACTTCGTGGAATGGAATGAATCTTAGAAAAATTGAATTATTGGGAATAATACAGATCAAAAGAGTGACTTGTGTGATGAAATTGCATTGCGAAAAAATAAATGATTTAGTGCGACCTCTATTTATCAAACCATAACTGATATTTTAATTTCGTCTCTGAGTTGCTATTGAATATTAGAAAAATATAGGTCAAAGTAGCAGTTTTCTAATTTATCAAAAGCTAAATGGGATGCATGAACGGTATTTACTTAAGGTTGTTTCGCATTTTTTAAATTTGGTGAGAATGCACTTAAGCGAAAATGCTATTTTCCATTTTATAAATACTACATAAATTGTACATACAAAACTATTGCTACTTTGCGTTTGATGCGTTGATGCTTATTATTTTTATATACAGAGTGTCCATGTTAAAGATTGTTAAAGATAAAAGTACTGAACGAAACACAAATTAGTTGTAAATTTCAAATGTATTAATATAGGCAAAATTCAACATTTTTTAGAAAGCTTTTTGATGAGTAACGCTGTTTAGATTAAGCATCGAATGCAATTGAAATTCATAACTAATTATACGTGGTTTACTAATCATTTTTAAAGATACCTTTATCCAGAACACCTAACTCTTCATTAGTGTTATGGTCTTTCATTTAATTAAATTAACATTTGCTAAAACCTCTGTTATTCTACGCCTTTCCCATAGATTGACCCATCTTTGTTTCCAAATAAATAATTACATATACCCTAATTTAATTTTATATAAGATTTTTTTTAGATTCTTCTTCTGAACAAGATTAAATTAAAAAACAATAATATGTCTGCTACTTGTGGTAAGAATTTCAGTGGTAAAATTAATGACTCATTACGAAAGAACATTTGGAGAATTCAGAGCGAAAAAGTTCACTGTTTTCTTAATTAAAAAATGTAGCCAGTTAAAATTACAGGAAACGAATTCTCGACTTTCTTTCAGAAATTGTAAATAACAATGTTAATTAATTTTATTCTTCCATTACTGTTATTCATTATTTACTTTAAATGCAAAATACTTTTTGCAAACAGTTATTAGATTATGATTCCATTCCATTATCCAGTGTTTACTTCTAAAAGGAATATGAGTAATGTACACTGATAGAAGTACGAATTTTGATAACACGCTACGATATCAATAAATTCAAACAAGTTTAATTAATTTCATTTCAGTCAAATAATTTTTGAGATATACAACAAGACGCTAATTTCATTACATATAACTTCATGAATTTTAACTCATCTTGATTCTTTGAAATCTATTATTATATGCACTATTAACTAATAATTATTACTATAATTTATCCGAAATTTTACCATTCATGAAATGCAGTTAAAGTGAAATTGGTTGCAAGGGAAAAACAATAGAAATCTGATAGTTACGTGTAAAGTATATTTCTGAATATAAATCGAGAATGTTTTTTTTTTCCTTCAAAAACCTGTTCAAATTTCAAATTCCGTGCTTAAGCAGAAACGAAAAATGTGACGTTTCAAAATGTTAGCAGGAAGGCGAAAATGTTACCAATTTAGTACAATGGGAGAGTGGAATGTGTTTTTCAATCGAATCACTATAAAATAAAACTTCAGATGGCAACTAAGGGATAGACATAATTTTAGTAATCTCTCTGAAGCTAGCACAATGTTACCTTGCAGTTGTCTTGTATATGATATGTGGTACTATGAAAGCTGTATACTAAACACCCAAAATGTTATCTAGAAGATTAAAGTAACATTAATCTTTTATTGATGTTTCTATGTACGTATTATCAATGGTGCACAAATTAATGAAACGTACCTATGATATTCTATTATTATTTCTTGTGTATGATTTGGTGTTTTTCAGTAACTCAGGTATAAATTTCACATCTGATTTCTCGCTGTGGCTTCACAAAAAGAATGATCACTTCATTTGGAATTTTTTTCCTCTTATAAATTTAAGATATTAAACTTATATATATATATATATATATATATATATATAAAGAGAGAGAGAGAGAAATAAAATCTCTCTGCGCGTAAATACGCCGACCACCGTATTATTTCAGCTTAGAAAAAGCTCCAAAAATATCGGCTTATAGACGTAAACATAAAGTAACTAGATCTGAAACTGCTGTGAAAGTTAGAAGAGTGAGAAACCAAAAATAAACTATCATGATCTTTTGCGGGGGGCTTAAAATTATTAAGTATTCCACTAAAACTATATTGTGTTGCTTTAATGGGATGTTCTCTAAACAAATGAAATTGGGTGTACCAATTATTGTAAGAAAATCTCCAACTTTACAATAATGTACTAAAAATACCTTATTTCTCTTCTATACTGATAGTATTTGAATCATAAAATTTAGTAAATATTTTAAAACCTTGAATACAGGATTATTCTATTTCATTGAAAATTTTATTTTTGTAATTAATTTCTACACATATACTGATCTAAACTCCCCCTTTCACAAAAATTTTATTTCATAATTTACGTACTTAAAAGTTTGTACTACATAGAAAAATGACAGAAACTTATTATGCATTCATGAACATAACCTCCATTTTCATGCTGTATAATTGTTCAAGATATATAATGGTAAGATTATATAAAACTACTATAAAATGAATTAACATAATATTCTAAAGAAGATACAACAGAGTATATATCAAAACTTACAGGAAACAGGGTTTAAAAAAGCTTTTTTTTTCGAATAAAATTAGTTCATAATAAGGTTATACATTCTGTACCGCATTGTTACTTAAAAGTTACTGTTATTATATAATATGTTTGAGTAGCAGCGTTAAATCCTTCAGGAAAAGGATTTTCAATTTATTTAAAAAATTAGTATATGTAAAGACTTAAAAAGTAAGAGAATCTTGCTTTTAAGAGACATCAACATGCAAGATTTCTTTAAGGGTTTGAGATTCTAGCAGAAAAGTCTTAAGAATTAAGGAAAAAAAATTATCACTCTTCAACTAATTCACACTATAGTCATGTACTTCTCCTAAAACAATTAAATTACTTACAAAACCTTTGTTTCATGTTTTAATTAATTACCCATGGTATAAGAAAAATCAGAAATCTCAGCAAATTAATACATAATATATCTTCAATTCCTTTATACTCGTGGAGGACAAAGATTAGGTATCAATTTTCCAAGTTTTTAAAACTATCTAAGATAGTTTCTCTTTGACACATCATTTGCAAAATGAAATGTCTCGAAAGAAACAGCCCAACCACAACCAAAGTTTTATAATCTTCAGTGATTAAAGAATATAAAAAGGAACCCAATTTTCGTCAAAAGCATTCTGTGGTTGGATAAAAGGGTTAAAATAGCATTATGTTTAGCAAGAAACATTATTAGATTTTGGTAGCAACAGAAAAGAGTTTATGGCCTAATTATTCAGAAGATCAGCACGCCAGAATTCTCTATAAATTTAATGAAAGCGGCTGGCTAGCGTTTCTCCTGTAGGAGAAAATACTGCGCGATAAAAGTTAAGCTTGTTTCTCCGCTTTAAAAAAATGTTTCTTCCAGATTGTTGCTGAGGTTTGGAATTTCTATCTATCTCTCAACTTCGTCTTCTCGCCATTAAATCATAGGGCTGGTTGACATAGGATATGCGATTAATTTTGTTCGAAGGAAAATGGTATTTTTAATCCCGTAGATATGGTATGTTGCATCTTGATGGATCTTTCGCAACATATAAAATTCTGCTTCTATTGTACACTGATACTATTATAATGGTAACGGCTTCTTTTATTTTTCGGGAACATGACTTTGTACTTTTTCTTATTAGGGCTGTTTGCTCTGGTGCTTCATGGAAGTTACATGAAATAAAATCCCTTCTTTGTTTACTCTCATTGATAATTTAATTATTTCACGTAATAATGTCCTTTAACGTGACCTGTTTTTATCGAAATCATGTGTTCATTGATTTTGTGTTTATGGAAAAATAAAAATGGTTTTCTACACATGAAAGCCCGCTACAATATGATTGACTTTTTTCGATGATCGAAAGTGATAACTTTTATCAAAAATATTATGCAATCAGGAATTTTGTTCAAAAAATAGTGAAAATATATTTGGATGGATATTTCTACCCTCAAATTATAATTACAAATTAGCCTCACTCATTTGTTTTCCAAGTTTCGTTTCATTTACAATGAAATTATTGTTTAGAAAATGCATGCAATTCGTTCAATTCTATGGGTGAGACTCACATTTATTTTTATTACACCATTTTGTATAATTTTACTATGTTCTATTAATTCTGCATTTCTGGATAGAGCACGTTCATTCCATGACGTTATTTTACGAAAGTAGATTTAGAACTGAAGTCTCAAATACAGTCAGTTTTATGTATAACATTTCCCTGAAAAGCAGTAGAGAGGAGAGATTAAATGAAATACATTGTCAGATAAATTTACTCCTTGAGTATGTCTAATACAATTGTTCTTCATTTTTTCAGCAATTTAAGTCAACTTTAATTGTGAAATATTTGAAGTCTTGATTATATGATTAAGAAATTAGTTCAATTTAAGTGTGAGTTGTACAATATCCATGTATCTCTCTTTCTCTAATCCTCATTTATATTTACTTTCTTTTTTCCCTTCCCTTTTGTTATATGTCTTAATTTAAAAATGTATTTTTAAAAAAGTTGGTTGGTATGAAATAATTGCTTAGTTTCAAATCAAGTCTCAAATACAATCAGTATTATGTATAACATTCCACTGAAAAGCAGTTGAGAGGAGAGATTAAATGAAATTCAGGATCAGTTAAATTTTCTCCTTGAGAATATCTGATACAATTGTTCTTTATTTTTGCTGCAACTAACGTCAATCTTAATTGTGAAATATTTGAAGTCTTGATTATATGATTAAAAAATTATTTCAGTTTAAGTGTGAGTTGCACAATATCCATCTCTCTCTCTCTAATCTCATCTATATTTACTTTCTTTTTTCCCTGTCCTTTTGTTATGTGTCTTAATTTAAGAATTTATTTTTAAAAAGTTGGTTGATATGAAAGGATTGCTCAGTTTTTACTGTTTGCTAGAGTTTGCATTTCGATCAATTGAAATTTTGATGTCAATCGAAGATACACCACAACAATCAGCTTATTTCCTGAGGAAAGTGTAAAGTAACTGAGTAATAGTAAGATGCTGAACCCATTGACTTACACAGACGGTTGGCAGCCAACCGTACATTTCATGTCAATTATTCCTTTGCCGATTATGAGACAGATTGAGAAGATATAACTTCTTAGTGTTTCCTTCTTTCCGTGAATAAGTGGTGTCATAATACAGACCATTGGAAAGCTGAGAAAATGCTCTATTAGATAGTGTGTGACATACTTGATTATTTCAATAGATAATGGGTTACAAGTCATTGTTTCGATGATTTCTCTAACTACACAGTATTTAAAATGGCGTACTTTCAGAAATTTCTCTCCGAAGAGGTTTACATTCTTTTCCATCTAATTCACCTAACTTTTTAAGATTTATTTTCTTAAAATTAAATAGTAAATATAGGACTAACTAAAAGAGGAAATAATAGAAAGCAAATGGGTTGATAATCTGTTACAAATTATGAATAAAGTAAGGATTACATATACATATATATATAGTGTACATTTCTGTACGCTTGCATATATATATATAGTGTACATTTCTGTACGCTTGCATATATATATATATATATATATATATATATATATATATGTAAGGGTGCAAAATTTAAGCAACAAATGCATTGTTCAACATAGAATCATAAAATTTTTGAAACAGGTTTTTGTGGCCAGTCGGTGAAAAAGCAGCTTAGTAAAAAGATGATGCATATGTAGAGATCAGCATTATGACATCAAAGACGACGGGAGTCACGGGTCATATTATGCTTGATCAGAACGAAGACAACTTAAAAAGGAGGAAGGACGCATTTCCAGATAATCCCTGCAAGTGAAAGTAAAATCGTATGACATAATGGCTTCAAGAAACCATCAGGTGGCCTTTACACGTGGTGGAATGATCGCCAAGTGTGAAGAGGGACGTTGTTTGACGAGTGTTGCACAAGAGTTTGGATTTAACAAAAGTGTAGTTTCAAGAGCTTGGAAAACCTTCCAACTGACAAGTACAGACGTAAGAAAGGTTGGCGGTGGTCGGTCAAGAAAAACAACGGTAAGTGATAACTGGTATATTGTTCTTCAAGAAAAAAAAGACCAGAATCAGACATCGGATAGCATTGCTCACCAGCTGCGTATGGCAACCTGGTTTCAGGTATCATGGTTTACTGTGGCCAGACGTCTGCATAAAGGTGGCTTATTTATCCGTCTTCCTGAACGATGCATACCTGTAACAGCATTCCATCAGCTGCACAGTTTACAGTGGATCACAATGACTGGACATCTCATCAAGTCACGCTCTGTTTACTGATGTGAGTCGTTTCAGTTTGAGCAATAATTCTCAGCACCAATTCATATGAAGGGTGGTACAGGTACGATTTAATTCCATTAGCAACAGGAGAAGAGACAGTTGGGATGGTCCTGGAGTGCTTGTGGGAGGAGGCATATGCTGAATGGACTAACGGAACTCCATATATGGCTCACTTGCTGAAGATTCTTACAGCGATGAAATTACCTTCACACATGTGCGTCTGTTCCTAGATGCCATTGGTCCATACTTTATTTTTGTGGGCGACGACCTCACAAGACCTTTGCTGTTAAGGAGCTTCTAGAAAGTGAGAATATCTGCAGAATGGATTGGCCAGTATGCACCCCTGATTTAAATCTTATCGAACGTGTGTGGAATGCCTTGGGGAGACGTCCGGTCGTACACTCCACAGTACACTAGACAATTGAAGAAGATGCTCTTTGAAAAGTGGCAACTTGTTCTACTGGATAATTTAATACCGAGTATGAACAGACGGTGTCACGCTATCATTGCAATTAGGGGAGGTCATATTCCTTAATAAAAGACTTCGGTTCATGACCCAACAATGCTTTTTATTTACGTCATTCTGTCAATAAAGCCTTTTTCAGTTCTGTTCAATAATGTACGCATACAATTCATTTTTAGCTATTATGCTTTCATCAACCTTTAAGTGCTAAATTGTGCCACTGTAGTGTGAATTTTATGTCCCCCAGTTGAATTTTTTTTAGTATTACTGCACAATCTGAAAAACTGTTTAAGTTTTGCACTATGCATATATATAATATTGTAGTTATGTAACAAAATATTTGAACTAAGTAAAAAATATTATTGAGGCTTAATATAAAACTAATTACAATTTCTTTAAATTACAATGAAAACTTAAATAAAAGTTTTTTTGAATTATTGAAAAGCTAAAAGAGAGAAAAACTGAAAAAAAAACTTAATATTAAACCTACGCAAAAGAAAACTGCCCCACTACACATTTAAAGAAGAGAGCAAATATATGAATGAATGAATACATGACAAAAATAGCAAGAAGAAAGATCCCAAATTACGAAAAATTATTAATATCTAGGTACGAAACTAATGGAAACGTAGGAGAGAAAATACCATGAAAGAAAATGAAAAATAACATTTATAAATTCTGAATCTGTATTATGTCAGATTCGCAGGTTTAACAAATTTTGCTAGCTCAACATTCCCCACAGAAAAATGTTTTATAAAATATGGAAATTTCATAAAGTACAAACAATACGAAAGGCGAAAAGCCCTCTTTGTTTTATAAGTAACCAAATAAAAAATATAGATATAAATAGAAATATACCCAAACATGATGAATGAAAACAAAGAAAGAAAAATCTAATTATTAATCAATCAGATTAAAAACTTTACATCAGATAAATGCCTTGCTACAACAAACTATGTATTAATGCATTTAAATCAAATATACCAATATTTCCCACCTTTTTCAAAACTGTTATGTATCAGAGAAAAAGAGAACTAATGCAAAATAATTTCAAACACATTAAAAAAGCAAAATCAGAAAAAGAAAAAATTATAAACCAATGAGAGTATTTGTTTACACACCCACCCATCAATTCACACACACACACACACACACACACACATATATATATATACTTAAGAACTGTACTAATTAAACCATTTCTATTTCAAAAATGTTCAAATTGTGTACAACAATTGAAATTTTTGAATTAGAAAAACTTTCTTTTCTTCACGCCTCTTTATTTTTTTGTACCATTTAACATTGATTCTTATGAAAAGTTATGCTATATTTCTCTTTTCAATCTCTTAAAGATAATTTACTTTCAAGTATTGCCCAACTTTTGCATTACGATAACGACAGAACATAAA
Organism: Nephila pilipes; assembly: GCA_019974015.1. NCBI lineage: Eukaryota > Metazoa > Arthropoda > Arachnida > Araneae > Nephilidae > Nephila > Nephila pilipes. Next base: position 556,624 of record BMAW01063983.1, on the reverse strand, counting down.
ATGATCTCTATACATGCCCAAGAAATCTATGATATACACTATTCCCATCCTTTTCAGGCAATTCGTAAATCATCCGAGCTGTATTCAACAAACAACTGCTTTCAAATAAAGCTATCAAGGCAGGTGTTTCCTGTGCATGGTGCATTATATTCCTTCGCACGAGATCTAAAGAGGAACCCAATCATTTTGACGCGATGACGCGCGTGTCTTGGTGTCATTACGTTCAGAATTTTCACTAAAGCGCTTCCTTCTGAGTAAAACAAGAAAAGGAACAAAAGGAAACTTTTGTAAAGGATTTTAAATTTTACATGTTGTAATTTGATTTAAGAATTTTGCTGATACAATTACTTGATTAAATTATTTTACATCCTATACACAAAAGGAAAACATATTAATTAGTTTCACTGTTTAAATTAGGTGGACGCGATAACCTAAAGATCCTGATAACGAACACCATGCGTAGTTTCCGTGAAGTCGTAGGTTCGAGCCCTGATGCCACTAAAGACACAAAGTGAAGAGGGTTTGATGCACTTTAAATCTGGTTGAGGTTCCAAGACCTCCCAGGGAGGTGGAGTGGAATTTTAGAACTGAAGGTGCCAGCTCTGGTAACTCCTCACTTGACTTGATTCAAATTTATGAGTTACTTGTGTTGCTTCTCAATGCGACGTTAATAAGAAACCACGCCAAATCACTTTTAAATGGGATAACAGGAGAATTTATCAGTAGTATGTGAATCATTAGCCAGATACTAAAAGAATAAGAAAAGTTCTAATATATGTATATAGTGTATATGTATATATATATATATATATATATATATATATATATATATATATATAT
>BMAW01063983.1:528757-555774 GCA_019974015.1 Nephila pilipes | reverse complement strand
TATATATATATATATATATATATATATATATATATATATATATATATACATATATATACCGCTATTCCCAAATCCGTTTGGATGTAGTTAGAAATAACAATCCCTTGGAAAATTAAATATTTATTTGTTGAGATTGATTTGGATATTACACATTATTAAAGACACAAATAAAAAACTCTGAAGCAGCATAAAAAATATACATCACAAAAAGCGGTGCTAATGCAGCCTGTATCGTTCAACTAGAAGAGAAAAAAGAGCTTTGACGGAAAAACTGCTATTTCTTATACTTTAGAGAAAAGAATATTTTCTCCAATTGAGGCTTGGGAGGTTAATTGGCAAACAAATTTAAGGAAATTTAAGAGGGAAAGTAGAAATAGTTTTTAACGTGAGAATGATGGGGTTAAAGAAAACAAATTTAAAAAGCAGGTGTGAATAATTGAATATATCAAGCACAGACCCTCTCATACATATATGTTTCATTCAAAATACAGTCTGCAGCCTGTGAAAGCATTAAAGTACTTTGTATCAATTTTTTTTTTACTTTTTATATTTTTCCATTTCTTTTCTAAATTTTTTTAAATTTCTTATACTTTAAATATCCATTTATGAACATTTTGTTTTACAAATTATGTATAGTAAAGGATTTTACATAAGTATTTAATATTCTCTTTTCATAACTTAAGACAATTCCTTGTTTTTTATTCTTTTTACGATAACTTTTCTAATAGCTTTCAATTTATCATGAAATTGCTTAACATTCTTTAATTATTTTTAGTTTTATTATATTTTGTTTATTTTACTATATATATATATATATAACACATCGATCAATAACTCCCGAATCTAAAATTGAAAACAACATTTTTTTTGCAAATTTTTTTTTTATTCATCAACATAATACCTTTTGTTAATCACCTTTTAGGGTGATACAATCGTTCCATCGCTATTCTAATTTTTTTTTTTTTTTCCCCGCAAGAAATCTTTTTTGTTGCGAGTAAATAGCGATAAACAGCTTTCTGAATCATCGACTCGTTGCTGTTTTTGTTCCATCGAAAGCAATCGTGGCACCCACATGGAAAAAACCTTTTTCACTTCACTTCAAAAAACCTTTTTCCTGGTCCGATCGACTTAAAATTTTGACACGTTTCAAGCAAAGGTTAGTACTCTAGAAAGACCTGGTTACTGGTTTACTACGAGTGCCCTCTCTGGGTTAGTCTAGGGAGTTATTGATCGATGTGTTATATATATATATATATATATATATATAATATTTTTGATATATACTATTTTTAAACTTAAATCAATTTTAGTTAATTCCTAAGCCAATTTAAATTCATTCCAACCAATCTTTGCGCATAGCAATCGCTACAACTTTCATTTTTAGAATTTTCCATAGCTTTCGGTACAATGTCACACTACTGAGCATTAATATTCGCGTTTGGTTCAACAATTCGTTTTTTCGGTTCCTCTCTTGCCATGTAATGCGCACTGCTTTAACTTTCCCTAATCGAATACAGATTCCCCGTTTAGCATATGAATTTGTTAAATAAAAAAATTTCTAAGCAAATATAAATAATATTCATTGTTCGATAAAATGAATGAAAATTACTTAAAATAAACCACTTCATTTAAGGTACGACTTCCTCTACTATAATCTACGAAAAGTCAGCAAGGTTTTCAATTTTTTATATATATATATATATATATATATATACATATATATACACACACACATATATATATATACATATATATATACACACATATATATATACATATATATATACACACATACACATATATATATACATATATATATACACACATACACATATATATATACATATATATATACACACATACACATATATATATATACATATATATATATATATACATATATATATATATATACATATAAATATATACACACACATATATATACATACATATACATATATATCTCTCTATGTGTGTACGATTAATTACTTCCTTGAGATATGTAAGCCTTTTTGAATAAATATAGCTTTATATTAATGCTCTCATGTATACATAGCATTGAGGTATATTTAAATTTTTATCAATTCTATGATACAGAATATATCGTTCAAATCATTTATGCTTTTATTACTAACTGTTGTGTAATTTTTTTCGTGTTTTCTCAAATATTGTCAAAGTGAAATTCTTAATTGAAAAAGAATGATGCAGATCATACAAGTTAAATAATTGAAATTTGTCATAAGCTTAAAAATCATCTTTTTTGTGAAACTGAAGTTTTCCTTTTATCTGCTTAAGTGATTTTCATGTATCAAAATTTGTAATTTGAAGACTAATAAAATATTTGTATTGAATTTTTGCTTGAACATTAACATATCCTTTAGAAGATTGAGAAATCGCTGTGGTCTAGATCATTTTCAAGAATAGCATTTCGCTTTGAGTAAATAATTTTACATACGCAAAACCTCACTTTACAGGCATTGGCAGAAAGGAATGATTGGTCTTATTATAGATTTGATGTATGTGATTTTTAGTATTTGGAAGAAATATTTAATGTCAAGTTGTTAGAGATCTTTTTTTTTTAATTTTAGCGTTTGTGAACCTTTAAATGAATTGCATTTTAGTATAAATCATTGTATTAAATCTTTATTTTGATAATTGAGATAGCTTTTTGTTTAAAATTAAGTTAGAAGATGATCCTGTATAAAAATAAGTATAAATCAAATTCAATTGTTGAATGATCGTGGAATAGATATGATAATAGTCTTTAACATTTTGTTAAGCATTAGGAGAATAAACACTTTCGGGTAGTTATCTCCTAAAGTACTAGACTGATTTTAAAGAAAATAGCTCATTACATGTAGGCTGGTATAATATACAAAAATACCATGCAACAGATGTCGTGCACATGTATGATCATGTGTGCAACTTATCAGAGCAAGAAAGCGTAAAAGTGAAATTGTACAATAAAAAAAAAGGGAGTCAATGGGGGTATGGTCTCCCTTTACATTTATATTTCTCCCTTACATTGAGCTTTTTCTGTGTTTGCATGTTGTTCACATGACAGCTGAGATCTGCACTTGTGATTGTCTATCCCTAAGTCTGTTAACGAATTTCCACCTCTTTCAACTATCTAAAGGTTCGTGGTTAACTATGCTAACTTATTGGTGTGTACAGCATCACGAAATTCGTCGAGGGGTACAAACGTATAAGTACAGATATTAACACTTGTGCTTATGAAGCATTTTTCTCTAAACACACAGCTCAATTGTACGAATACATTTATGTAAATGAGATTAAAAATTTATATCTTTTTTTGAAAGTATTAGATTTATCTTTCGTATTATAATTTTCAAGAAATTAGATTTAAGAGGCAAATTTATTTAAATTAGAGCATCAGCGTTGTTGCATATTACATTAATTTACGCATCCGATGCAGACAGAATGAACTTATGAAATCCTTATTCAGATGAATTTATGAATAATTCAACATTATTGAGCTTAAATTATGAAGAAGAGAAATTTTCACTTAAATTATTAAATAATATATTTCTCGATAAAAAGGTGTTAGATTTTATAAGTAGTGGAATTATATGTTCATTAATTATATCTCACAGATCTAATTTGTCCTATATGAGTTAAATTCCAGAAAATGTCTCATTTCTTAATCAAATTGAAAACAATCGTTTTTATATTCACATTAAAAGGAAATTTTGTTCAAAAGATTGCTTTGAATAAATAAATTTAGTTAAAATCAGTACTGAACATGTTTTACTGAAATTGATGCAGTCGGGTAAATTTAATCTTCCTAAAATCATCTGTTATCAAATCATGTTTTAAAAAACTACCGCACCAACCTGTAATACCAAAACATTTTAAGTCATAATAGCGCTTGAAAATATCACTAAAGATGCGTCCCGTACACATATACAAACACACACACGCATATACAAACACACACACACACACACACACATATATATATATATATATATATATATATATATCTGTGTGTGTATGCGTGCGTGTTTAATATTCAAATTGGAGAATTCATCTATTTGTGTAAGATACTTAAGCAGTGCAATGGTTTTTAATGCCTTAAATATGAAGCAAATGTTGCTTCACTTTCTCCTTTTGTTCAAATAAAATACATAAATGTGGGAAAACTACCTGCCAACTTTTGTTGAATATTTAAGCACCTTTTCTTTCATCGAAAGTGAGTTCGTGGCCTCTTTTTTACTCGAAACATTACTACAGCGAGATTTAGGTGTTTCTCTTGGAAGTAAAGGATTATTTAATACGCTAAATTATATAGTGACATATTCACTTCAATTTCTGTAATGTTTCTATAATTTATTTCATGATAGGTGTCTATACTTAGATAAATAGAAGTTGAAGGTATGTACATTGAAAATAATGTATACTCTTATACAAAATTTAGAGAATTCGTTCAATATGTCATATATCTGAAACACAAATGGATTGATCTTAATGAAATTTGATATGAATATACATTTATGATAGAAAAAGAGATGTACCATTTTATGAATGCATGATTATCAATAAAGCTCAGAGAGCAAGGATGTCCCAAACCCACGCTATGATAGCGAACTGAAAATGAATCGGAAGTGGAGCATAGTTCTCTATCACAGCCCGACAGTGACAAAGGAGGACGACATACTGGACAGGAGGCAGTTGAGGAGCCCTTGTGGTTGTCTATTCCATTCTCGAAGCAAAGAAGGTTTAGATCCGGTACTGTTCTTTGAGGAGGATAGCGGGATGCAATTACTCTCCCAAGGGCATCCCAGACATATTCTAGAAGGTTAAGGTCAGGAGATCTGGCTGGCCAATCTTTACGACGAATATCCTTACTTTCCAAGTATTCGTCGATTAGCTGAGTCTTACGCGAATCAGAGTTGTCGTTTATTAATAGGAATAGAGGACCATTTACGCCATCATAAAGTTGATATAGGTCTCTAAGATCTCTTCTCTATACCTCATAGGAATAAGGCAGCCTTTGGCAAAATCATGCAGTGTTGTACTACCGTGAAACATAATGTCTGCTCAAATTATTACAAATCAACAACGGGAATGACCCTATTCCCTAATGAGGAAGGGAGAATATTGCGCCCAAAGCCCTCTCCAGATAGAGTTACACCTAAAATCAGTATCTTAACTGAATCTCAACTCATCAGTGAAAAAAGCACGGAGTTCCATAACAGTCTGATCCAAGACGCATGTTGCCTGTGCCATGCTAAACGCACACTATTGTGTGCCTCAGTGAGAAGGACAGAAACAACAAGTCTTCGGGCATATTCCTTTTTCTCATAAAGCCTTCGGGCAACTGTAGACCATGAAATGTGGATGTAAATGGCAGAATACAGCTCTCGTAAAAGCTGTGAAGCTGTAGCAGTCCTGTATCATCACTCTAAATGTGCCATATTGCGATCCTCATTCTTCCTTGTGCATCTTGGTTCAGGACTTCTCGATATATATCTAGTATCCTGAAACTATTTCTAATAATTACACATTACATTGGTCATTACATTCAGCTCGGTAGAGCCTACACTTGTGATTGGCTTGCCTCTAACCTAATAATATTTTTCTATCTCATTCCACCATCCATACGTTCGTGGATATTAATTTTACCTGATATCATATAAAATTTACACAGATTTTTCGAGAAACTCGGAGAATGACGTGGAAGAGTAGTAGCATTCAAATAGTTGACAATTCTTCGTACGCTTTTACCCCCTCCACAGTCACAGATCCGCAGACTCGCACGTGTATTCATACGTATTCGACTCTGAATATTTGCATAATTTTTCAGTGGCATAATTAGTGCTTTTGTATGTATCAACACGATTTTTAAAAATAGACATAATTTGCAAGTTCTGTCAATTCTGCAGACGATTGTACATATAAAGATATGAGGATTGTACATATAAGATCTTAGAACACATAAAATGACATGCGTCTGTTAAATACATTTATTAAAAAAATAAAAGTTTACTAACATTTCTGAAATTATTCAAGGTTTATTTTTAAGAAATTAATTTTCAAAAAAGTTTTGTTCTAAACTAATCAAAAACCCCTAAAAGGTACTTAAAACATTGATAAATACGTATCCAATTTCAAATTAAAATATATTTCTCACTCTAAGAAACAGAAATAAAATTTCAAGTATGCTTTTATTTTAATGCTAAATTAGTAAGTATGATAATATTGTAAGTATGATAATATTGTAAGTATGCTGTATGGTATTGCTTTTTAATGTCACACTTGGAAGCTATACGAGATCTGTTGATATCGGATTTCGTAACTTTGCTCTTCAGATATTAGTGACATGGATGACACCTGAGCTTGCATCTCCTTCTCCAAGCTTTCCCGCCATACCACGGGATGTCATCTTAGAATCTTCGTAGAATTAACATGTATCAGCCCCACTATACACCGGGTTTTAAAAGGCTTCAAGACTTGAGTCCACGACTCGACGAAAACAACACTGGAGGTGGGTCCGCGACCATGACCACTAGGCTACAGTAGTCACTAAACTTTTAAGCATTTTGAATGTAAATTTTTCAAGTAAGTCACAAATGACAATTATGATAGATAATAAATTGATAAAAAAACAGACCATTTTATATTTAACACATTTTATTGAAAATAATTGTAGCTAAAAAATAATCATTAATCAATTCCCTATCTCTGTTATGAAAAAAAAAAATGTTTTTAAAGCATATTGAGATTTACATCTCATTTAATAAAATTAGAATGATTTCAGGAAAAATCGGTTCACCTAAATAGTTAAAATTATACATAAATAAAATTTTTAAGATAATTTAAATTAATCTCAACATAATGATGAATGAGATAACACACATCAACGGCATAGATTATACATATTTTTTTTTTCAGTGAGAAGATAATGAATTTTTTTTCCTTTCAGATTTGAAAAGAATGTACACTATATTTAGAAAGGAAAATAAACGTCATAAGACTTGCTTCATAATTGTTGCATTGAATTAATTTGACTAATCTTCTTTTCTCTATTTATGTCAATGAAATCTGGGTCAATTTTTTTTAAAAAAAATAGTTCTTTATTCAACAATATTCTTACGCATTTGATATAAGCTAAAGTTTATGATGACTAGAAATACATTTAATCATTTACACTCTTTTCAACATTTCAGATTATTTTCTTTTTTTTATTAAGTTTATATTTAAAACAAATATTTTTGGTGAATGAAATTGTTAGAACTTAAGAGCAGATAACTTATACAACCATTATTTATTGATTAAATTAAAATAATTAAGGTAAGAAAAATATTTTAGATATTCAGTTAACAAAAATAAGATTTTCGACATTTTTATAAATCAAAAAGACAGAAAATTGCTACTTAATATGTATGCATGTGAGAGATGCGGAGATTATAAATTCGCAATATTTCATTAACATTTAGTTGTAATTTCTAGTAACCAACTTCGAAATAAATTATAAATGCGTAAAATTAATTCTTCGTAAATTGTTAATTGTAGATACCAGGATAGCTTTTAATTTGAATGTATCCTAATAACATGAGCATAACTTTAAAAGCCAGTTCGGTAAAAATAAAACTGCCCGGAGGTATTTCTTATTATTTTATTCCTAGTAACTTAAAAATTTCTTTCTTTACCAGTGAAACATTTGCTGTTGCTAAGATTCATTTATTGTCAAACCAACTTAAATCTACTTAAACTGATTATCTGAAACAAAAATAAAGCAAAAAAAGATTTTCTAAAGTTATTAATCAAATAACTTTGATTCACAATTTTCTTTGAATGAATGCAGTGGAAAATAAAACAGAAGTAAGAACATTTTATTTAAAAGGAAGAAAGAAAGAGTTTTACATGTTGACTCCAAAATAATTTACATATTAATCTTAACGTGATTTCTTTTCTTCACTGAATGAATACTTTTCTTTTCTTTATTGAATAACGATATTAATGCATTAAATATCTTTTTGGAGTTTTTATTTCACAGGAACGTAGTACAGTTTTAATTTGATGAGCTTTAAGGAAAGGTGTAAAATGTAGCAAGTTATTGAGTGATGTTTTCTGGATCTAGAAACAGCCTGAGGGGATAAGGAAATGGGATTCACAAAAACTTGAGAGCGTTCAATCTCTAATTTAGTAATATGTTACGATCAGTATGTATTGCGAAAAATGTATTACGCTGTTTACATTTTTTAAAATTCTAATGTGAAAACATACTGCTATATTTTGAAATACCAGTAATTATGGAATACATTCTAATATAGAATGAATCCTCCTAGTGCCGGGCAACAACTCAACGAGGCATTCACTCAGCATGTCGTCGCAAGTACCCTGAAGTGATATTCAATCATGCTACTTCTGAAAATAATTGATAAATAACTTTTAGTTATCAATTCCTTCTTATTACTTAGAGTCAGTTTTAGTGACAGAAATAATAACATCTTGATGGTCTTCTCACTCAGTTTATTTTTCTTGATAAACGAAATAAAAAAAAAAATGACAATTCTGCAGCAGAGCATAGAGAACTGCAGTTTATTTTCGTTCAAATAATTTTAAATAACAGAAGACAAATTCCGAAAAAATATATTATATCAGCTCCAGGACTAGAGCTGCCGATCGCGATCAACACCAAAAAGGCTCTTGGTAAGCTAATATCTACCATCTGGAACAAAAAATAAAATTAATTTCTTTTTATATAGGTACACCACGTGGAATTTACATATGAGTAGCAGCTAGCTCCACCCACGAAAACCACGCGATTATACGGATTTTCAACAGATTCCACAGCCTCCCATAATGGCGGAAGTGTTTCCAATGCAGTCATTTCTGCATAAGCTCATTTTTCGATCATACCCCATATCTGTTCGATGGGATTTATGTCAGGCGATCTCGTTGGCCAAAACATTCGATGGAAATTTTCAGAATTTTCATTAAGCCCTTCCTGAATTATTTTGGCCCTGCAACTTAGAAATTCGTCATTCTGAAAAATTCCATCGCTATCTGGGTATGTGGGGGTGCACGAAAGACTGCAAATGTTACTAAATTAGCTGAAAATAAACATTTCCACTCAATGGTTGGTTCAGTTGAAGGTTCTGAAGCTGATGGCATGTTGTTAGTAAAGGGAATGTACTCTTTCCCCTGCTGCCATATCCTATCAACACCGAATTTTGCTGCATTGTCCTCATGAACAAAGTTGGGCGTACGTCCAACATTGATTAATGCTATTATTTGATTCAATATTGCTTATCTGGTAACACTGACTAATCTAAGCAGGCATCTCTGGTATCGGTTAGTAAGTAGACTTTGTAGGCCACTTCATTGATCATGGTAGGAAGTAATGCCTGAAATTGTACATTCTAGGCGTACTCTTGATTTTATGGATCGAGGAATGTTGAATTTCTGAACAATTTCAAAAAGGGAATGCCCATGCTTCTATCTCCTTCAAGCACTCTGTATTCAATCTTTTTCTTCCTTACGTAGGGCCTCAAGCACGTCAATTTTTTTTTCACTTGAATGATTTGAGTGCAAATGAAAGTCTTAACAGCGAAATGCCCATTTATACAATTTTATGGTATGCAACTGTTCTCTGGATATACGTATATTGTTATCCCGTGACTTTTCTGACTTCAGAGTATAATAAAACATATTTCTTCTTGTGCAAATAAAACATTTCGAGCAAAATAATCATGCTTTATAGGCAATGGCAATAGTTATTCACACTGGTGGATGATGTGTTTGAGTTCGTATTCCATGAAAAACTTTGTGAAGGAATGTGAATTACGAAGATTTAAATGCTTTAATATTTAATTTAATAAAATGTCACTAGAAAGAAAATCTGAGTTACGGTGTAACCAATTTTTAGTTCTGTTGTGAAAACATACTGTTATATAATAAAACATACATTCTTCAAGTAAAAATTAGAATCATTAATTCGAAAATGATGGGAGGGAAACTTGATACATTTTTAAAATATTAAAGGCTCTAAAACTTTGCAGCAGTTACTTGAACTTCGCGGAAGAGGGTTATATGTTTACGTTTTGATTTTTATTAAGACTAGGAAGTGCTGAATAATTCTCATTGTGTTTTCAAAGAGAGTTGAGTGTAATTTTGATAAAAGTTTCAGTTGAAAATTAATTCTCTTCATATGACAGAGTTAATGAAACAGCGTAATCATTCACTAATATACCATATAGCTTCAGTGCTATATTAATTCACTGAAAGTAATTTTTGCCTAAAATCTCGTTTCTTAAACACTAATGATGCGTTGTACTAATACAGTGAGAAGTCATTCAAAAAAGATTAAACTATTTTATATTTTTAAAAATTAGTAATTTTTTCCTAATTCATCATCTGATGATTATATCTATGCTACTTAAAATTATTTTTTGAGGGCAATAAAATAGTAACTTTAAATATATATTATAGAACCTATTAAAAACTTGAATAAAGTGTATTCTTATGTCAATTAAATTTTTTTAAGATCTTCTCATTACGTTTACGTATTATTATTTGTCAAATAATGCTTAAGTATAGTAGAAACTAATTTTACTGAGTGTAATATTTCTTTCTTTTTCTTCATGACAAAGTGAGTCATAAAATTGTAAAGTTGCTACAATATGTCTTCATTGTAGGTATTATTTCTTTAAATGTTTCTTTTGGAAAATACCTTGTATACAAAATTCTCCTAAAGCTTATTTTCTTAAAAACTAAATTTAAAGTTTACTCTTAAAAACCAGTTTTAATTAACTAGAATGGTTTATGATAAATTATTACTTCATTAGATTCTAATACTTCATTAGAAATAGATAAAATACTTCATTAGATTCTAAACATATTTATTTTCAAGCCTTTTTCTTAGCAGAGGTTTAGCAAACTATACACTGTAGGACCATATGATTTTGAATATTTGGGTTTCGGAAATAGGATTTGATAAACTACTGCTAGAAACGTTTAATTACAGATAAATCTTATATTCTCAATAAAGTGCTATTTATAAGGGTTTGTTATAAAACTTAGAGTGTCAAAAATGTGTTATGCAAGAGTTTGTAAGTTATTTTATATCAAACATGCTTAACGCAAATAATCTAAAAAGTAAGTTATAATCTGAATGAACTCTAACTTGTGTGTGAAAATGTAAAAAATTTGAATGTTGCTAAATGTAAATAGAACATCCCATGACTAGAACTAATATCAAATGTCTCCACGAAATATATCTCTCAGAAAAAAAATCTATGAAAAGATTATTCTTACAAATCTCTCAGTACTAAACTTATTGCTAATGATAAATTTTCCGGAGATTGTAAATCAATTGATGGTGGTCCTGCACTATTCAAAATTAAAATTAGTAACGCTTAAACATCGGATCAATTTTGTTTCATTCTTGATTACATAAGATTATTAATTTTTTCTATTAAATTTATTACATATATTATGGTTTACCTTTACATATTTATCATTGTTTTCAGTAGACTTTTAATAAGTGATTCCATACAGAAACAGTTTTTTTTATAATAAACGTAGTTGAAGTGCATAACATTTATTTCTTAAGCATCTCAAATAAACAATCGTTTATCGATATGCTTCCCTAATTTTGTAGTCTTTAATAGTAATTTTGTTTATACAAATCAAGTTCTTTCATTTAACTGTGATTAATTTTATCATTAATCTATTCAGGCTTATTACTAGTGAAACTATCAGAATAAGTTTAAAAAGGAAACGTATATACTCTTATTTCATTATTTAATACCGACCGCAATCAGAATAAATTTATAGAAATACGTGTTTGTTGAAACTTGAGTGCATTATACTCTCGACTGAGAGTGCTTTAAAACAATGGACCATTTTAACGGGAAATTGTTTTGTATCCCATCACTAACAGTCGAGGCGAGCGTGTGACGGAGTGCTGATTCGCTCCATGCTGATCCCAAAATTCCCGCTCATTGGTGATTTGAGCATCGTAATCGCATCATGCGGTAAACTTGGGGGTATTTGCGACATAATAGAGCTTTATCTTCCTTCTATAGATTCACGACACCGAATAATGAAGCGATCTATGTGTCTTTCACTTCCAAGTGAACTAAGTCTGCAGAAGGATATTCGCAGATTCTCGCATACGTAAGCGCGTCAAGAGAAGATGAACAGGAAAAAAAGAATTATAAATTCTGATTTAAAGGCTCGGACATTAATTTTAACAAACAACATAAATGCACGGTTCTTTCTGCAAAATTATACATTCTTAGGATATTTAATGGGCTATTCAATTGGGTATAATTACTTATTACATTTTAAGCCATTGGTTTACTAATATTCTCCCCCTACCCACAGTGACATCTAACTTTAAACATTTCTAATTAATCGAGAGAAATATTTAAAAGGTTAATACCTGGAAGTTTGAAGAACCATTGAAATAGATCGAATTCTATAGGAATTGCCGTTAGTTCTGTTGTAAAATGGATTACTTATTTTTAATTAAAAAAAGAGTCCTTGTTAACAGGGTTTTAAACAATCTATTTGCGTGAAATTTTCTTTTAATGGATGTGTTTCAGAGACATTCTTCTGTCACATATTAACCCATTTGTTTACTAATATTTCCTCCGTAGTCTTCTCTATATTAACTACTTAGTCTTAAGATAATAAGTTTTAAGAACTTAGGGGGAAAATGTAAATTCCTCCTTAGACAGGTATTTTTTTACAATAAGCTATTTTTACTTCTGCATAGTTGGGGAATTCACCAAAATAATTGCTAATAACTCTTGAATTATCAAAATAACTTGAATGTGTGCTACACACCCTCCAACAGAATGATTTCTCAGCTTTACAATGGTTTGTGAAATATCATCATCTATTAACAGAAAAAAGGAAACATTAAGAAGTTACAACTACACAGTCCGTTTCACAACCGGCAACGCAATAGTGGACATGATATGTGTTGCAAGCTGTGTTAAACCAGTATTAAAAATTGCTAATTTCGCTTTTTTTTAGTTTTTTTTTCTAATTGAAAGATTTAAAAAAGCATAGTTGATAACTTTTCAGCAATCTAAAATGCTTACTTAAGTCTTTTTTTTACGAGTTTCCACCTACATCCGCAATTATCGATGAAGATAACAAATGATATTGATGTTTAGCTAATAAAAATATTTTTTCTAGACCATCTTTCAAAAATTAATTGGACCCGTGAGACTTTTTGAGACTTTTTTTTTTTAATTCACAAAATTCGCTGATACCTTTATCGCTTGTATTTTGTTTCTCCATGGTAACTTCAATATTTCTAGGTTTCATTCTGACAGGCGTCTATGTTTGACTTTCCATTTTTTCTATATAAAAAATATTTTCACTCGGTCTTTGTGTACATTTAAGCAAAACACAACTCATATTGTAAATAATTAAACTACCTTTTAAAAATTTGTTACGTCTAAACAAAAAAAAAAAAAAAAAAAAAAAAATACTTGGGAAATTATTATGAACAAAATATTGTAAAATATTAAACATTATTTTTTTAAACTTCAAATCGTTCTTAATAACTCCATCTAAAAATGGTCAGAGTCATTTTATTATAAATTAAGTGTTACTTACTTACAAATTTTTCATTTAACATAAAACACTTTTAAAGCACATTGAAACTTTTGGGTATATAACTGCCATTATACTTATAAATAAAATTAACTATACTTTATTCATTACCTAGAAAACTTAATGGAAAACCTATTTAAGACCTGTTTAAGAAATTAACACCTTCGAGTCAATACGCATACTATTTGATTTTTTCTCTAAATGTTTGCATAGTTTATCACTGACAGTTAATTAGTCTACATATTTCAATTTTGTTTTAATTTCATTTTAATTTTAATTTGCAACTGCCAATAGTTACTATATACCTTAAATTATTACAAACTATCCAAAAGATTATTTATCCTAATTTTTGACTTACATTTACATACAATTATCTCTAGTAAGTGAACAAATTGTTGCTGAATAAGTGATATTTGCACTTTTATTGAGTGCTAATATGAAATGAGTGACTTAACATTATTTAACACGCATTTTTCACTCGAAATTTGAATGCAAAGATAATCTAAGTCCAAAATGTGATGCATTTTTAAGCAATTTAGAGAAAAATATTACTGTATAGAATACCTAAGGCTTATAGAAGAACTTTTAAAATAATTCCATGAAGATGAAGTTTCAAAATGTTTCGAGCAGTTTTAAGTTTTCTTAAATTTCTTTCTACAAAAACTGCATATAAAATTAAATGCATAATAGTCATTTCCTTTTTTACTAATAAATGCAGTAGTTTCTAATGAGAAGAAATGAAATAAAGTTGAGTAAGAGACATATATATAATTTTCATATTTTATCAGATCCCTCAGAGAAATTTTTCTTAGACCAAATATAAAACCGAAAGCGAGTATATAAAATAAAAATTCTTTCAAACGTTTTCTAATCCTTACATACATAAATTTATTAATTTTTAATAAAATTCAGCTGCGTTTCATGAAGAAAAATTAATAGCAAAAACAGAAAAAATATAATTTTTTATTAGTAAGATAAACAAAAAAAATACTTAATCAATTTTATATTAATGTTTGCATGCATTCTTTATTTTCTTCCTTCCTTAAAATTCTAAGAGTAAGTAAAAATATTTTCCTTACAATGTAAAACATTTTCAATTAAAAAAATGTTGCAATATTTATCTTTAAAATGATTCGTTTGATACTTTGTCTTAAAATAATCGGCTAAAACTCCAATGTTTCAAACCCAGTTTAAGATGCTTAGTTATTTAAGCGTCATTGAAAGGAATTTTTTTCTGATATTTTTCCTTTTTATAACTTAGTTCCACAATTCCTCTCCTTTGCTTTTTATGCCCTTATTTATTTTTACTTTAGTCTGATACAATATAAGTTTTTCTGCATTAAATGTAACAAAATTTCTTAGGGGGATTGAATTTCGGATTGTAGTTTTTTTCTTTGCCTTTCTCGGTTGTTTAGTTTCAAATAATACGGTTTTGCGTTGGTTTCTGGAATAATATAAAAGGAACAAATTCTGTAAAAATAAAATAAAAAAAAAACTATCAGTAATTTTTATTCCATTCTAGCGAGTACAATTCCATGCAAGTTTCTTTAAAATCTAATCAAAAGTTTTTTCCTTATTTCGGAGAGAGGAAGAATTGTATTTTAAATACATCTCTCTCAAGAAGTATATTATTAAAGTAATAAAACTATTTAGTTTTCTCTTTTAAGCAGAATAGCATGTTTTGAATAATATATGCAAAATTGTGATACAATTCTACTTAATTTTGTTTCTTTCAAGCTAGTCTCTTTAAAATCTTATCAAAAGTTTTTCCATATTTCACAGAGAAGCAAAATAGTATTTTTTATATATATCTAAAAACACAAATTATTAAAATAATAAGAGTATTTAGTTTCTCTTTTTTAAGCTGACTAATTTGCACTGAATTAAATTGAAAATTTGGGATTTAATTCTATTAAATTTTTCTTTCGTCAAGCAATTCAACAGCCTACTTATACACACGTTAATTATACCAACATGTTTTGATATAGTGTTTGCTTGAACTAGCCCAAACATGAAGTTACTGATTTAGATTATGTTTATATTAAGTAACGCTTCGTCTTGCTTATTATACTTGTATGTGTTCTCAATAAGATGTTTTTCACAGTAAAAATTTATGTTGATGAAGTTAACTCTTCATTTTAACAGATTAAACATATGACAACATGTGCATAATTTGTTATCTTCTAATGCAGTCTGGGGTTTTAAGATTTATAAAAAAAATGAAACAGATTTCAAGTGTGAAGAAGCTTAACTGTACATCTTATTTCCAATAAGCAAACATATGTTGTTTTTCTACTGTGGTCTATTTTGTTTTTATCTTTACAAACTCTTACATGATTTTAATGAAAAACAAGCTTTTAGCGATCCTATGATTTTATCTATTTTGACTTCTGTGCGAACGTCACATTGGAGGAAGGTAAATAATTATCAAAAGTCAAAGGAAATATAATTTTACTTTATATTTAGTTAGAACACTATCTGTGTATTGATTTATATATTTTCACAAGAGTAGTTTCTTACTTTTCGGCTAATATATATTTCCAATTTTTCGATATATATTCTGATAAGATAATCAGTTTATTTTTTAAGAACTGAATTCAACATATGCGTTCATAATAGATATAATGTTTTTTTCTTCTATGATATTTCTGTTTCAGAAAATATTATATACTTTTCGTTCATCAAGGATTAATTCTTCCAGTTAACAGTTTCTTTTTATTTTATTTTACTTTAATAAAACTATACTCTCTCTTTCTTTCTCTCTTCTCTCTTTTAATTAAAAAAAAACTGAGTTGTCTTTTTAAATGAGTTTTATTTCCATCCAAATAGTATGATTCTGAATATTTTATATAGAAAAAAGTGCATCAGTTATTCATATCAATTCCTAATTCGCATTTAATTGACCTGAATTTAGAAAGACGCTTTAAACGACTATAGATAATTGCTTCATGAAATTTTGAGGGTAAACAATGTTTTAGGTAATTTTTGTTTGAAAATAATCCAAAATAATTATCTAGTAAAAGAAAAAAATGACTTATGTGCTTAACTTTTGATTTTTAAGTCTCTGTGTCTTGCGTAAAACACTATTTCTTAAACATATTTTATATTCCTACTGCACCAACTGTAGTTGGTACAACGGACACTCCATATTATTGTCATAGAAAACATTCATATTCAAATAATAAAAATTATGACGTACTATTTTTTTTAAAAAAATTACAGTTTCACTGTTTTATTTATCACAGCATTGACAGTTTATTTTCCATTCAATAATATTTTATTTCTAGTTTTCGCTTACTCTGTATTGATTGATAATATAGCACTGCAATTTATAATTGTTTTTATGACATCTTTTATTACGTTATTTTCGATCATTTTGTTTCTTATATTGCGTTGATTTTGTTATGAAATTTTGTGAATGCGATTTTTATTAAAACTACTACATAGAGCATCTTGTATGTCATAGTATCAAATTCGGTATTGAGCTTGAAGACGTGTGTGTGTGTGTGTGTGTGTGTGTGTGTGGTTGAGTGTGTGTGTGTGTGTGTGTGTGTGTGTGTGTGACACAATTATTACTGACCTCACAGTATTCAACTTCGATTAAAGGATGAGGGGGACATATGGATGGTACTTCACTGTCATAACTTCCACGTTAGGTCTATAATACCCAGGTGAATTTGGGGTGCAGCAATTCCCATCATTCAACAGACTTCGAGTAGGTACTGAAACCTGCGATTTATCGTTAAATAAGTCCTTGATCTAATCAATCCAACAACAGCAATCTACTCTATTACAGTAAGTAGCTCTACAGTTTCACAGAGAATGAGTGTCATTGTTGGTTAGTTCAGATTTCGATAAATAAAATACAAAAAAATGTGACTATGCATTCTTTTTTTTTACAATACAAATTAAAGGATATTTTAAGGCCATAAAACATCTACAGATTATAATATTCATTTATTTTAAGCATGAATACACAATTAAGAAAGTTTCTGCCAATCATTCGGAAAAATGCATGATGCTTGAAATCTATTCCTTTGTATTGACGCTAGATCTCACGTCCTTTTCCAAGCAATCAAAATGTCAAAATAATGAATTAAATGTTTTTTTAAGTGTCCAATCTGACTTTTTTTAACACATTAAGCACCACAGTATTTCGAGAAAAATAGTTCTCTGGGTCGTAGGTAATTTGTATGTTTTTTCACTCCGTTTCATGGACGTTATCCTACGTTCAGAATCAATGAAAATTACAACACCGATTAAAATACTTCTGTCTCTGATAGTGAGAATATATCTACCAATACAAAAGTGCCTAACAAAAATTTCATTGATAAATCACCGAAAACAGAAACATCAAGTCTTCGAAAATTGAACTGCCTAATGGAAGTAAATTGTGAAGAAATAAATGGAAATAAAAGTCAAACAGCGTAAGAACATCGCATATCTACTGTTTACCCAGCAGCTCACCTCATTTAGATGGTAGTCCAGAAAATGAGATAAATGAATTTTTTGTGAAAGAAATCAATAGTTTACATTTCACGCAGATCAAACGTGTGTTATACCACAAATAGCTGCAACGTTAATTAGAGAATATGCTTTAGAAATTTTTATTTTTTTTTCTTGATTTCTCTTACAAATTACGACTGATCTGTCCAATTTGCATGTTCACCTCTTCATGTTGTTTATGTGCACCATAGAAGTTCAACTATCTTATTAAACACGGCTTAAGTATGGTTATTTGGTGTACCTAACAAGAAAAATAATTTAAATGATTCATAGAGGTCCCTTATAAGACGCACCGTAACCTGGTGTTCTTAAAGAGCAAATAATCATTAATAGTAATACACTTTTCATGATATGATTTTTTTTAAATGAGTAATTGACATTTTTTGTTTCTAATACTTTCGACAACAGAAATATTTTCGATATAGAAATCGATATAGATATCGATTATAGAAAAGTATTAAATACCATTTAGTTAGTTTATAATAATTTCAATCAACAAATATTTGTTCTAAAAAAATGTAATAGATCCTAAAGTTTAATATGCATTTTTAGATAAAATTGTTGATCAGTACAATGGTTAATTCAAGTTTTAATGCAAATGCAAATAATTGTTCAGGGTTATTCAAAATGATCTATCCGAGTTTTAAAATAAAATACTATATTTGAATAAAACAAAAGACACAGAAAGATAAGTAATACCTGAATACATATGGAAGTTATTTTTTATGCAATTGTTCAATATAACACCCTTTAGTTTCATGTTTAATGTCAATTCGACATGTAAACTCCTGCAAACACGTTGTAAAGCGTTAGTGTAAATTCATAGAATCACAGCAAAAATCCTTTCTTCACAGAGATAAATCACATAAACTTCACACAGTTCAATTATTTTTGTGGGTAAAGGTGGCTCATTAATTTTACCTCTTATAAATCCCAAGGGATGATATCGCACGAGGCCATCTCAGTGGCTTAGGAGGCCATATGTGTAACATTAAGTCATCTGATCCACTATGATCGATCCAACTGCGAAGTAGCTCCGTGAAAGCTCCTAAGACATTTTTTCTGAAATAGCTTCAAGAATTATTGAAGAGAACCATCTATTGTTCACAATATAAAGCTTCTATAGTTTTCTTTTGTATTTATGTATTTCTCATCATTCTGGGTCATTTATTTATGAAAATATGGAATTCTGAAATCAGATAATTCATTTTGAATACCCTGTATTTCATTTCATACATTTATTTTATAAAAGAAAATGTCAATTAGAAGATTCTTAGAAATATACGAAAATTTTACGAACCAAATATTGGATAACCAATCATAAAAAGCTTTAAAACGGAAAACATGGGACAGCATTGCAAAATCTATTCATTGCAGAAGTATGTATCATAGATCAAATCTTATATATATATATATATATATATATTTATTTATATATTTCTTGCATCGATAATTTTTGAAATAAAATCCCTTTGCCTACTTCGAAACTCAGTACTTTTCTTTTTACTGAAAGATCTGGGTGAAAAGTTAAGATTCGGAACTTCTTGTGAATCTTTTCTTTAAAAAAAAACAAAAGTTCTACGGAATAATTTACAATTTTGGCAGTTTAAAAAGCGCATTTGCGATTAATAGTCTTCTGAAATACAGTTTTGTACGCATTCGTCATTTTTATCTGCCAAAAATATAACTCTGTCATATATATATATATATATATATATATATACGTAAGCGAACATCTTTTTAGTATAGGTCTTACATTTTGAAATATGAGGGTACTTAGGTATGAAGTCTTTTCAAGATTTATGGGAAAGAGATTTGTGAGTTAATGTATAAATAAATTACTTGTGAAACAAATTTTAACTTACAAGTTCTTAACTTATGGTTACTCATGCAATACAAATCATGAAAAAGCAATCAGAATTGCGAATCAAATATTATTATCAATTATTTCATATCAGAACTACGAAATCAAATAAGGAAATTATATTTCTGAATAATACATTATTCATATTTTATAACTCAAGAATGATAAGGCTCTTTTTAAGAAAATTCTAAAAAATCGGGACATTTATAATAGCAATATCAGAGCAATTTTCTTTAAAAAAATTGTAACACACAATGAAATAAGTTGAAACTATTTCTAAAGACTAGAAATTTCTTCATCAGTTGCATTAGAATTTCATCATCATCTCTCAGAATTCAAAGCAATTATGATGAAATTCTAATGCATAGAATGTGCAACAGATTATCAAGAGTATTTCCTTTCAATTTCCATTATGAGAATTTCTAAGACGTTGTTTGATGCAAGAGTTTCGATTTCTGAAATATGTAAATCGGCATTGGTACGTAAATTGAAGTATGGTGAAATAAAAGGGATTACAGTTCAGATGTTGGATTGATTGTTTATTCACTTTACACTGAGAAGCAACACGAGCACAAAAGTTATTGGTAACGGAGCTCATAATTTAGAACTTCAGACAAAGGAGGAGGACACCTGAGCAAATACCTCTCTCTAGCTTGGACAGATTTCGCGTGCATTAGTCCCGTTATACAGCGGGTCACATCGGGACTGAAACTCACTGAACGACAAAAATAACGCCAGTCGCGAACTCGTGACCATGACCCTAGTCTTTGTAGGTTGGAGGAATTAACAATAGCTACGAATAGCTTAAAATACGGGACCAGTTGTTTTAAAAAGAGAGAAAGGTCGGAAGATTTGAACTACGAAGGTAAGCATATGTCGGGTATGTGCTACGAGGGTAAGCACTTGTCAACTTAGGGTAAGCACATGTCGAGATTAGACATATGCTTACCCTAAAATTGATGTTGGATTAGTTTCGGGCTCGATTTTTCTGATAATAAGTACTTGTGGATGCATGAAAGTATCTGTTCTCTATTCGTAAGAAGCATATTGAGTGCTAGATGCTCTAAAGGAAAAATAGTAAAACTGAGTTAACGATTAATTTGCTTTGTGGTATAAATTGATTCTTGCTTCTGTGAATTCGTTTAAGTTGTGATGGCTCACATTAGGGATATAAGCAAACCCGGAACATCAAAAATGCTTCATAAAAATATAGATTTTCCCCAAAATATTTCTCAGATACTAAAATACATTGGAAAACTCGTTAGGACAAATATTACAAAATTATTAAAAAGTAATTTAATAGATTCAATATTGGGTTTTAAGTTTCATTTTCATTTTAAAAATATCAATCGTGTGTTATTTTTCAAAAACTCTGCAACAATTCACGAGCGAAACAAGTTCATGTTCTTAGGACATTCAATTTTTTGATAAGAGAAATGTTTTTTTCGTGATAATTATATTACAAAAAATTGTACTTTTATCATTATAAGTTTATCTCATTTACTTAATGATGAAGCATATGAACTCAAATATAAAGATACTCAAGAGATTGTAAAGATACTCAACAAAGTATACTTTACGCTTAAAAAGACTTCACGCTTGCACATTTATATAAGAATTTAAATAAATTTGTTATGCTATCAGTTATATTCTTGTATAAAATGGGAGATTGAAAATATAACATTTAGGCTTAGTAAAGTGATTTCCGATACAAATCATTAGTTTCAAGTAATAAAATAATTATTCATAATAGTATTTTACCTATACTTCGGGTAAAAATCTTTAAAGTAATATTTTAAATCTAATGTCATCTTCATTATATAAATGCCACATAATTTGTGTGAGAACTCGTCAAGAAATAAAACACTAATTCTATTGCATTAAAAACCTTCTATTGGATACATGTTTCCCCTTTTAGTCATTGTTTACTTTTTGGATTCGAAAAATTCCTGACCAGTCTTTTGCATACAATACGAAACTCGCGCAATTTTCGAACTCTAAGTGTTTATTTCGCTAACATCTTTGGGAATGATTTTGAAGACGTTCTCCAGCGAGTGCTGAGAACACGCCACCTGAGGAAGAGCCCTTAAACGGGAAATAAGATTATCAGGGTGGCACCCGTTTTGTTTTAACAGCTGGAAGGCCGGGAATTTTCGCGACGTCTTCCTTTGGAAGGGGGGATTAAGAAGACTGTTGGGATGAAGAAAACTGCCTTCGAATGAATAATCGAAACATCGAGAAATTATGATTTTAAGCCAAAGTCTTTATCAAAAGAATTAATTTTACATGTGATTTTACCGTTAATTTAATGTATAATTAGCTATCAAATCATTCAAGGAATTTTTAAAGAGAAAATTCTCGATTCATTGCCACAATATTTTGGATTCGATAGAAGTTGAACTACATTGAATGATTCATTGTTTTTTAACGTCACACTCAGAAACAAGACTATTGGCGACAGACCTCGTAATTATGAACCTCGGTCAAGTGATGATGACAAGACCTGAGCTGGCCCCTCCTTCTCTAAACTTCCACACTACGCCAAAGGAAGAATTTGAAGCCTCGATAGTTTTAATGAGCATCACCCCATCTACATGGTGATTCTTTAATGAAACCAGTACTCGAGCCCATAAACGACGGAAAGAACGTCGGCATCGAGTTCGTGACCATGATCAATAGGCTACTGCGACAACAATACAAGAAAAAAAGCTTCAGATCTTCAAATTTGTTTAAATAAGTCATTTATTTCTTTGAATATGTCTCCTTAAACTACCAAGTCTATATAATGAACGTATTTCCTCTTCTTTAAATATTTTTAAAAAATTTTTATAGGCTGTAATAAATATAAATATTTCATCTTAACACACACACACTGTCTCAAATATATTTTCAACAATGGTACTATTCTAGAGAAAATAATGAAATGAGGAAAATTTTGCGTGTGTTTCACGAAGTCAAATTTTTTAAACCAAAAGTTATTTTAAAATTGAAAAAAAAAGTTTACCTGTAGAATTATAACTCATTCATCATTTTCCAAGTATCATAAATATTTACTAAATAAATAATATGTAAAGGCTTTTATTAATATTGAAATATTTTAATTTGTGATAAGTTTTATTTGATTTAAAAATAGCCTTGAAACGAAACTGATACCTTTTAATATCAATAGTCTGAAAATGCTAAATTTTTATTGCACTATTTTATCGTTTTAAAGGGCTAAAAGAGAAAATACAAAAATTTAAATTTATGACATAAGCGATATTGTATGCGTGAGGAAAATTCTTTTTAATATCAAGTTGCAGAACGTATAAAAAAAGTTACACGCTAAGGGGAAAATTCCCGACATGATTTTAAGATTTTACTCACGAGTTGAGATTCAGAAAGATGCAGAAAAAAACTTCAAAATAAAGTAACGAAAAATTGCAAGGAAGTTTCAGGAAAAAGCCTAACATAATGATAGTCATTAATGTGCATGGAAGATTAAATAGAGGTATCTTAATAATTCTTATTACCAAATCTTTAATCGTACGTTTTGCTAATGTACGGAAAAAATATAACAAAAAAGATATATAATTGCAAATGAGCACAAGTTTTGTGCTGATCTAAATACCAGTTTCAAAGATTGAAAAACAAATGCAAAAAAGAATTGTAAGACCTTAAATAAATATTCTCTTAATCTGTTCATCTTATGTGCGTAATTTACCCTAATTTAATAATTTTTAATATATGAGTCACAACTTTTAAAAAACATTAAATAATAAAAATTAAAGCGGCTTGTTTATGTTTTCAAAAATTGATTTTAAACATTTTTGTCGAAAGAAATAGAAAATACAAAAACAAACAAACAAAAAAAAAAAAAACGCGCTGCTTGTATATTTTCATAATTACATTTCAAATAATCTTAACAAAATCCCAGTTACATCTAATCAGCAGGTTGAAATGCTTTTTAACTAATTATTAAAAGTTTATGTATTCGGCTACTTGATACTTATTTATCAGACTCAGTTATTTGAGTCTATCAATATTCTCAGGGCTCTTTCTCTTTATATAACTTTATAGTCTCAGCAGATTTCTTTTATAGTTGAAACCTTATATGTAACATAATACTAATATCCCGTCTGATAAAATGACAATATATTGAAATTCGAAATCATATTTGATACATCCAGCTGAACAATATTTCCACAGCTCAGTTTTCAACGATCTTTAAGAGAATGATCGTGTTGTTCCAAATTCTGAGAAAAATAAGGCTCTAGCTTCAGTTTTCAGAAAACCACCTGCTCATAACTGTGATTTATTTATTAAATTATTTGTTATGTCTGAAGTCCTTACAATGGTGAATTACTGTAGAGAATTCAAAAGTGATGCTCTGCTTTTCAGAGAGATGTTTTATAAAAGAATAAAACTGGAAAAATATATTCAAAAGATTTCTTTTGAGAGTAAAAGTATCCGTATTTTGTTAATGGAATCAAAGTGTGTAGAAGCTGCATTTTTGTGAACAATAATTCTAGAATAATGACATTTTCACTTCAAATTATATTCTGAAATGCAAAATAAACAAACAAAATTAATTAATTAGATTAAGCAATTAATTAATTAAAGAAAATTTAATTATTATTATTTCATTGACAGTTTTGCACATTAAAAAATAATCAACTCAAATTCAAATGTTAAACCTTTTTGTTTAAAATGGTACATAAATATTTTACCTATAATTAGGGAAAAATCAACAAATATATTTTAAATTAGAAACATCATTTTAATTTCAGTCTATACTAAACTCATTTTAGAATCTAAGTATAACGTATAAGTATCAGCAACACAATAGATTTACATTTACTTCACCTAAGTTTTAATCTCCATCGAGTTTTTTTTTTTAAATTTTTATTTCTAATAAAATATTGAGCTTCTAGCATTTTCTTCGGCAATATATACTTTGAAAATTAAATTTTCTTTTGTTTATTTCAGACTGCGCCTGATAACTACAATCTTTTATAATTTTCACATCAATTGCGTACACATACTTGACTTACCTTTTTAATTTATTTATAGAAAGTATATTACTATCATTGATTTGCATCAAGGAAAAGTAATTAACTGTTTAAATAAAACCAATCTTTTCCAACATCTTCTGATAGTGTACATAAAACTTAAAGTAAAATACATTTTGAACTAATCTATTTTAAAGCTAATAAATTCAAACTGTACTCTGTAAGTTTTAATAATATAAAAATCCTGATATCAAATGGTAATTTTTTCAACAAATTTTACTTCCCTTATTCACCCGAATCATTTATAAAACATGGAGGATTCTTGATAGATTTGAATTTGAAATCTGTAAGGATTCTGAATCACTTAAAAATTTAATAAAATGTAATTCAAATCCCAGATATTGTTGAAGGAAATTAAGGCTATTCCATCCCTGAGCTCTAAAGCGTGAGAGTTTCATTATCAGTCTTAAAATTTCTCAGTCGATACCCCGTAAGGGATGGAACGGGACTAATTTATTATGCTTAAACGTAAACTTTAATCTTGAAGTTGTCTTTCAATTAAATTTTTGTTTTATTAGCAGTGGTTTATATCTAATTACTTGTGCTGTTCAGGAAAACATTTAACTGTTTTTGATTTTAACTATTACATTTAGAATTAAATTCGATGCTATTTTTGTAATAAATTATTTTTATGTAAAGTCCTGTAAATAATGTTTATTTCATTATTTTTATTCTCTAGGAAGTAATGAATATTTTGCAATTTTGTCTATAAAAACATTATTAATGAAGCTTATTCTATTAGAAA
Source organism: Nephila pilipes (assembly GCA_019974015.1). Taxonomy (NCBI): domain Eukaryota; kingdom Metazoa; phylum Arthropoda; class Arachnida; order Araneae; family Nephilidae; genus Nephila; species Nephila pilipes. The sequence goes on along the minus strand of BMAW01063983.1, from coordinate 530,006 downwards.
TTGTAATTAGTAATTTAATTTAATAATTTTATACTGTTATATATTGAAATTTTGGTGAATCTCTCTGCCTTTTTAGTTTGAAATATTCTGGCCATTCCGATTAATAATTCATAGATATATTAATAACATTTATTAGTATTTCAGAAAAATTTCATATTTTGTCTTTAAAAGCAATAATTCGTTTCATATAAATGAAATTAGGAGAAAACAATTACCAGCTCTGTTTATTCGGCAATAGTTTTAAATTTAAATTCCGATAAGTTAAATTGAAACTAATGAAAAAATATTCAAAGTAATTCTTGAAAGAAGCTATTTTGGTACCTTTTTTTATAACTCCTCACTCACTTTTATAACTCCTTTTCCGTAGCATAACAGTAATTAAAATGTTCATAGAGTAGAAAGTAAGAACAGCTCATGATTCTGCGAAGAAAAAAATAAAGAATTCTCTCGGAAAGTAAAACTATCGGTTTTTAGCGATCCTTAAAATCCATGCAATTACATCGTTTCAAAAACAACAATTTCAGTTTCCTGAAATCGCGTCTGTAAAATTCTTGGACGTTTGCTAATCTTCTCTGCTTTGTGAAAAAGAAAGGCCTATTACTGAAAGGAAAAACGAGACGCCTCTCTTTGTAATAAGGAGGTTTAAAGAGAATTTATTCAAAGACAGATTTTGAATCAATACATCTCATTGCGCGGAAGGATTTATTTTAAACCTGGAGATTAAAGACATTACTTTCAATGTGAATAAGAATAAACATTTTCTACATATATTTAAGAGGTGTCTATTAAAATTCTGCTTACTACATGGCTTAGGAGAAATTCGTTTTATTAAAGACAGAGTGAGATGTCTTCGAAAGATTTATCCAAAAATAAAATAAGAAGTATTCGAACTACCTTTAAATAATGAGTTTATTTCGAAATTGCTTAAAAATATTTTTACAGCTTTTAGTCCCCAGAAATAAGAACTTTATACTATAATAATTATTTTCCATTACGTGAAAATAGGAATAAATATTGTGTGATAAGAAATTTTTTCATGTCATTTTCTTAAACCATATTACAACAATACGGTAAAGTAACAGAAATTTATTTCAATTGTTAAAAAAAAAAAAAGAATTTCAATTGAAATTCTGAAACATCTAAAATTATAACATCTTTCCTAACAATTACATTTACAATTTAAATTGTATTTTTACTGTACAATACTACAATACACACACACATATATATGTATGTGTATGTATGAATA
>BMAW01063983.1:514274-528657 GCA_019974015.1 Nephila pilipes | reverse complement strand
ATATATATATATATATATATATATATATATATATATATATATAAATAATTTATTTTACAACATATGTTTTATTATAAGCCTATTGTAGTAAGAATGTCATATATTATTGTCATTTATGACTTCTGAAATCTGAGGAAAATAACGAAAAGATTAAAAAAAAGAAAAGAAATCAGGAGTGACAAATTACATCGAAATGATTTATAGCTTGTCAGACGTTCACAAATATGTTTTCTATAATTTCCTGTCATCTAATCATCAGTAAAAATTATTTGTCACTCTTTTTGGAATTATTCTTAGTTGGTTTGGTTTTGGTAAGTGTAGTTTCACACACATTTGCTCTCCAGCTTGAGGGTTCGTCACAATTTTTTTCTTAATTTTTATTAACTTAGTTTTAAGGAAATGATAGCTGTTACCTCGACTCAGTGCCTTATCTTCTTATATTTTGTTATTAAAAATTTAATTTAATTAAAGTAAATAGCAATCCCTATTTTTTCAAATATATCAAACACTCATAAACTACATATTTAATCGATTTTATTGAAGATTTTATATTCGTGCAGAATATTTTAAATGTAATTATTACAATTTATTCTACTTATTACTTAGTTCACGTAAATAATCGGCTCTATTTTTATAGTCAAGAGTTAATCCAATGAAATTATTTAGACCTGTGCAGACCTATTGTGAATGTATCTCATATATAGCTTTGGTTAAAGATAAAATTTTGTTTATTAATTTCAACTAAGCTGCATAAGCAAGTGGTAGAGATGAACATTGACTACACATATATTTGCTATCATTCTCATAAATTTTTGCTAAACGCTTAGTTTTTCTATTTCGCAAAATTGTATGTGTAGCTCCAATTTATAGTTCAAGTAATAATTTATGTCAATAAATAAAATTAAAATGATGTAACTTTCCCAGTTAAATGTTTTTAAAGAAATTATTAACGAAGTACTTATTTTTATGCACTTTTATAGGAATACAAGAAGTTGTAATTATGGTTTGTCCATTATCTCATTTTCGCAAGTTATAAAATATAATGATAAAAAAGGTTTTAATTTTAACTGTTAGCACGGAGTCAATCAATTAGCAGTTCCTAAATTCTCACACTTGCGTCATAATTAGATTCTTCATTCCAAATCTATGCACTAATTTTTGTTAATCTATGCACTAATTTTTGTTAATCTATGCACTAGAAATCTATGCAATAATTTTTGCAAATCATCAAATATGAATGAACTATCTCTTAATTTCTCGGGATGAAAATTACTATGTCGAATTATTGTTTTAACACTTATAAAATTAAATTTTGGCTATATATATATATATGTGTGTGTGTGTGTAACACATAATATCGATATCAATTCTAAAATCTGGAACTATACATCTCTAAATAAAAAGGGGAGTTTGTAGCAAACATTGCAGACATTTGATTATTCTGTAAATTTCCTCTTCATTATATATGTTAGTGGTTCCAAAAGTATCTGAGTTTGAGGTCAGATGGCGTTGCTAAGGTAAGGAATTACCTTTGTATTGCCATCTGTTGAACTATACAAAAACAAAAATAATTTAGAGGTTAGCTTTTATTTGGAAGTCGTTTGCTGTCTGATAAAATTTCATTGCTATCACATCAAGTTGAGCCCTATATTCCTTATTATTCACCAAATATCAAGAAATATTCCAAACAATGGGTTGCTTCTAGTAAATGTACTCCAAAGAATGCAAAGATGGTCTCATAGGTCAAAAAAGTTATGGCAATTTTTTTCGGATACAAACGGCATCATATCATGGATTTCTTAGAAAAAAGAAAAACAATAGATAGAAAATACTACATTGAGTTATCCCTTTCCTATTTCTAATACGAGTACTTTTCGTATATATTCAGATTTCGTAAAGAATATTCAGGTATATATATATATATATATATATATATATACACCTGAATATTCTTTTTAATAAAATTATTGTAAAATGTCTTTTTGTTAAGGTAGGTTTGAATGAAAGAATAGAGGCTAAGAAATCAGTTTACACCCAATTTATGGGGAAATGCTGCAAATGGTAAAAGACCAGTTGCAATTAAAAGTTGAATAAACGTTTGTTCGTTAAAAGAAAGAGTGGAAATTTTATTTTTCACTAGCTCATATCTTTGTTTGTTTGTTTGTTTGGAGTTTCTGAACAATGAATGTATTTAATGGGAAGAAATTCTTAGAATGTCTGTAAGAGTGCTTCAGTAATTTTAGGAAATATATTTTTTATAGAATTAAAGTTACAATTTGAGAAAGAATCAAAGTTAGAAATTATACAACATGTATTAAATTTTGAATCTCAAAACGCCATTCAATAACCTTACATGCAACATATCATTATTCCAAAATCCCTAGAAATAAATAGACCAAATTATAAGTGGTGATAAACTGCAAGTAATGAGAAGGCTTTGAAAATACAAGGGTCTCAAATTAAACAACTTATTTTGGCTAAACTTTCTCACAAATGCTTACAAAATCCAAATTAGCTAAGAACTTATTGATATGATAAATACTTACAATAAGAACTACTGTCAATTTCTTAACTCTCTGAAAATATGCTAAGAATATTCAAGAATATCATTAAAAGTAAAGATGGTCACTTTAACTAGATCAAAATAGCATTAAATTTTGCTTGTTATTCATTTTAATCAGTATGAAATATTTATTATTTTAAAGTATAAATATATCTGATTTAGAAATGCACTTACACTTTTTTTCGTAAGTATTAAATATTTTTGAAGAGGAAAAACACTTCAGGGTGATATCGTACTAACATGGAAAAAGGGATAGCTTTAACAGAAGAGATATGAAGCATAGTATACGAAAAATACTAGCCAGAGTTCAACTAAGAAATCTCACATAAAACAATACTGTTATTTTCTGAAAGAAAGTGCAAATTCAGCAATATTTTAGAATATAAAATAACGGATTTATCAAGGAAATATGAAAGCCAAGACTAAAACATGGTATTTTTTTGGTCATAGAATAACAAATATCGAAATTAATGGGCAACACTAGAAGTGGTGGTTAAATTGTAAATAATAGAATTGACTTTCAAAATACAAGGGTCCTAATTTAAACAACTTATTTTGATTAGTTAAAGGAGCAAGACTTTATCATTATATATTATCAAGTTTGAAAGAATATAGCTAAAATAGTGGGACAGGATATAAGTCGAAAGAGAAGGCAAGTTACTCAATGTTCCTTAATTGAATAATTCTGCATTTGTTCTGCTGAGATAAAAATCATATTTAAGATAATGCACAAAAATTAAGCTTAAACTTAAGATTGTACTTACAAATTTGAAAGCATTGAATTATAAAGATTAACTATTAGATGGATTATATAGATATCTCCATCCGGAAATCTTTTTTATCTGGTTATCAACAAAGAATTAATAACAATAATTATTAATGGACAATTAACTGTCAAAGGTTATATCTTCTAACTTTCTTGTTAACATTTGAGATGCAGTAACTCATCTCATATTAAATAAAAATGAAATACTTAATCATAATCTATATTTTTAACTTGGCGGAAGATAATATCTGAATCGCATCGAAATTCTATGAATCCTGAATGGTTATACCGCCAGTAAAAACAGACCAGTTTCAGCAGTTCAGAGAGTCAAACCACTTGCACTTTGTAGTAAATAGTATACAGTTAACATAACACACATGGCCTCTTTTCTAATTCCTGGCCCATTGGTACAGGTTGGAGAAATCGAGCCTTATATCCATATCTACAGGCCATAAGGCAAACCAATTAGTTTCAAGAAGTCGTAGTCGTGTTCTAGCCTTTTTAATTGTCTTGAAAGTTCCGAGTGACTGATAATCCTAATATACTAAATGGATGTATAGTGTTAGAATTCGGAAGTATATTTCTAGATGATCATATTGAAGTGTCACTCAAGAAGAAGTACATCAAACATATTCATATATGAATATGGAAAATGTCAATGGTTAACGAAAATTCAAATGATAAATGTTGAATTATCTACGAAGCTATATATATTGCTTGGAAAGTAAAGGTACAAGTTTGTTAAATAGTAAAATATTGTATTATAGAGGTAGATTTCTCACAATATTCAACGAGCAATCAAGAAGGAGGAAATGCTTTTATTTTTCAAATGGAAAATACATCCATTGAATTAGTTCTAGCTGAAAACTTTCTGTAGAAGAAAAGTAACTGAAATAAATACAGATTTCTCTTTTGTGGATTATTATTTAAATGAAATAATTAAGAAGTTGGCTTTTTATTCCCTTTTTCTTTATTCACATTTCCTTAAAATATCCAAAGGCAATGAAATAAATAAAACTAATAAATACAATAAAATTATTTAATGAATATTTTTTACTAAAATGAGTAGTTGATTTATATACAATGTGATACCAGCAAGAATGCATCTTCTATTCACGTCGCATTCACTTCTTAAATTAGATTGATCACTTTAACAAACATTTTTTAAAAAAAGAAGTAAAAATGGATGCTGTCTAGGATTACATGTAATTTAATCATTCCGATATAATAAATTGCAATAATCAATAACATTGCATGTTAATTAAGAATAAGTGCATATAGGCAAACGTAAGTAGCTGCGAATAACCATTGAAGATTAATACTTGATGAAAAGTAACAATTTAGATTTTGGAATCAATGTGATTCCAAAAATTCAGTGTCATGGAAACCTGTCCCAGATCGGTAACGGGTTACAATCCCTGCGAAAGATAGCTTTCTAGCTCTATTGACCTGAAGGAAGGGGAACATCACGGTACCTCAGCTCATTTCATATCATTGTACTTCTACGAAGACGATAATATTGGCTGATACGAGGGAAGACATCTTCACAATCAAGGATTCTATTCAAGACGGCTCTTTGTGATTGTCCCTCTTAACAGACGAGATAGAAGTACCTGCTTAAGCTGGGCAAAAGAGCATCGGAAGCAATGGATTTCTATACTCTTCACTGAAGAGTTCCGATTTAATTTGGTGAGTGATCCAATGTTGGTTTGAAGGAAATAAGACACCATACATACTACCAATCTAATACTATTGAAAGATGCAGTTACAGAGAAGGGGGAACAATATTTAGCGGGAATTTCAGTGGATGGTCATACTCATGTGCTTCAAGGAAAAATATGATTGATATGAAATATCGGGACTAGATCTTTGCTTTAAAAATCAATCAAAATACTGGTGCTATTGTTGTTGAATTCATCTTAATGGATAATAATACCTTAACTCTCCGAGCTAGGCTTGATGATGAATATATTGAGGGTTAAAGTTGGGAGCAAAGGGAATGACAGTCTCGATCTCCGGATCTTAATTCGAAAGAGCATTTTTGAACGTTGACCTCGACAAGCAAATGGCTGCCTTAAGTTCTCAAGTTCTCGCGAGAGGTCGTTAAAGTAGATGAATTAAGAGTTGCTTACTTATGGGCACAACCTCCCATTTCAGTGTCTTATAACTTAATTATATTACGGAAAGTCAATAACTTCAATGAATTACAAGCAAGAGTGGATTCTTTCTTTGTAAAAACACATTTATTTAATTTTTTCAAACAAATCTGCGATTTTTCATTTTTAATGAGCCAATAAACTTAAGAAAAATGTAACTCCTTATTTGTACATAATGCTTAAAGTTAAAATCACGCAAAATTCAATAAATAACAACTTAAAGTCAAATTCTTCCAAATTCCAGGTTTCTATGTTACTTTATTTTAAAATAACTCAAAACACTGGATGTACTGCAACTAAAAGATTCCAGTGTACTTTAAGCATAAAAATAAAACAATTTGTTGAAGAACATATAAATTGCAGTTCACTTCTCATTTAATTAAAAATGGAAAAGAGATCTTATTATAATAAATAAAAGTGACAACGTATACATTCAGAATGACTTGAAAAAATTCACCAAAGCAGAGAGAGGGCTGTAAGAGAAAAGAGGAAATAAAGAAAGAAAAGCATTAAAAAGTTGTGATATTTGAGTTTGTGAGAAAAGAAGTAGCTTTACAATCTCTCTTGAATTCTACTTTCACCACTTCTCTATGCAGTTATAAAGGTACCGTCTTCTCCAAAAAAACGTGGAAGAAAAGAAGTAAAAATACAGTCTATACAAGACGAGTTGTATCGGAATTTATACAAGCGTGTAAAAAAAGGTAAAGCTTGACAATTCCCTACTGATGCTCATAAAAAAGAAAGGAAGAGAAAGAGAAAGAGAGAGAAAAAAGAATAGCAAGCAAAACGCATTTCTGGAGCTTTCGTGTTTTTTTGTTGCAGGTTAATAAACACCCAAGATCTTTTGCATTGACATTCGTGGCGTTGTTCTAGGGAAGTTTCTGCTCTGCAAGAACTCTCTTGCATATAAAGACGAGAATTACCATTGTCAAGAACATAGCAGAGGGGTGTGATGCGAAGGACTGAAGCGAAAGTAAGCAAATTGTAGAGGGGAGATTTAGACGTTCGCAAGAGAGGGGCATTAGGAAAGATTCACGAGGACAATACTTTGACGAGGCACGGAGAAAAAGTACTCGTTCTACTTCTAGGTCGAAGGGGAAGCGATTCCAAACGTCCCAATGCCTTTGATTAAGTTGAGAGTTTTTTTGCAGGGTGCCTATACTTGAAGGTTTATGCGATCCTTTTCGAAACTTTAAGCACATTTGTGACAAGAGGAATCTCTTATTAGAAATGATCCACCCGCAGGAAGTGCTTCTCAAGGATTGTGAACTGTCACAGCAGGCTTAACAGAATGCGTGCATGAAAATTTTAGGAAGCTCAAGGGATTTCAAACAACAAATCAAACTCTGAATTGTATACTTATAAAATTACTTAGAAGCATTTATAATCTTCGCGGAGTAATGGAAGGTGATAAAAAAGAGCAAAAATTCTCAAACACGAATTCACAATCGATTTTTGTCTTGATTTTTTATTACCGTTAACAAGAAACTGTGGTACGTATGTTTGCGTGTGTGAATGCTTTAAGTTTATGCAAGAAAAAAGATTTGGGACGCATGTTTGTTTTTTCTATCTTAGCAATCATTATCCAAAAAAAAAAAAAAAAATGAAAATTTCCTTTTTAAAAAATTGTACATTATTATTATTCGAAGATGAATGAATTAAAATTAAAATTTGTCTGTTTATTCATTTTAAATACAAATGAGTTTGTACTCGTATGTCTTGGAAGCTGAAAATAAATTATAAGCAGTAAATTCTGAAGGAAAAAAAATATTTTAAATAGATGCATCTAAAAAGTAAAAATTATCAATTTTCACTATTTACAAATATATTTAAAACACTTAAGCATATGTGTGTATATATTATTATGCAGTTTTAATAAATTAACTTAAAAAGCAGATAACAGAACACTTAAAAATAATAGCCATTTATGAGAATTTAAGATAAGTATCAGAAACTTTATAAATAATGATGAACATCTTTCGAACAATACTGCTTTCTGAGGATGTTATAATTTAAATATTTTTGAAATCGTTGTAAGTAAATTCCTGAAGATATGATAAACTTTGAACAAAATAAAAATTAAAAATTAATAGTTCATAAGTGTATGTGCATGATTTAATAATAATAATATTGTTTCCGAGACAGTGCTTAGTAATTTGAACAAAATATTGTAGCTATTTCATTCCGCTCCGACATTTTTCTATGGATTGGTCCCTGACAAAAATTGAACCGAACTTTCATGTGAACTACTAATTATGCAGAGATTATAATTAAAGGGAAATGGAAAAGAATATTTTGCTTATATTTTTAAAAGAGCTGAGCTTATGAAAAGTATAAGTTTTCTAAGATTTTTTTTATGATCTTTATGGAATAAATTATTGTAATTTTAATTTAATTGTTATGTATGATACGAAAATATTTGTTTTAAAATATTAAGATGTAAAAGATTATATACCATTATACATTTTCAGTAGCTCTTACTTCTGGATTTTATCTAAGAGAAAAATGAGAATGTCACATAAAATTAAACTTTCATTAGAATACATTTAATTATTTCTGTCTAGACATTAATAAATATTAGTAAAATAACATTTTTAAACTAAGGTGTTATTTAAAAATGGACTAAAAGATAAAAAAAAAACTATTTTTCAAAGTAAATATAATATATAATTCATAAAAGCTTAAGGCGCTTAACTTACATACTTAAGTAATTACCGATAAATTAAGAAAGTAACACAGTTTCTTATATATGAAATCGAAAGCAGTATTAACACCTCAAGTATTTAAAAATTATATATTGCTTTACATTTAAAAATATTTTTATACGTTTTGTCCATTTTTAAATAAAAGCTTGATTTAAAAACGTTTTCTTATTTATATTTATTTAATTATCTTACTCTGAAAATTCAAGACTAAAAAGCAATTATGGGAGGTATACATGTATGAAAATTGCAGTTCCATCGAATAATAGGAAATGGGTTAACATTCAAGTGCCAATTTTAAAATGGAAAGACATTTTTTGTATACTTATGAACATAACAAGTTAATTGAAAACTTGTAATAAAAAGCATTTACATTATTTTATAATTCAGATGAATTCTGATAAATAAGAAATTTTATAATGCTTTTAAAAACTAATGATTATCACATAAATTGTTTATAAGACATAATGGAGATAAGAGAATATTCAAATTATTTCTAAGACGTAATTGTGATAAGAGAATATTCATTTTGCATCCCGTATATTTTTATAACTAAAGTGAATTAAACTTGTGCATACGAATATAAATGCTTCCCCAGATGTCTTTATAATGCGGAGTATCTACTTGGGTAAAAGACACTTCTACTTACACTCCCTCATTAACACAAAACAACAATCTAACTAACTGCGCAAAATAACTTTCAATATTCTCATTCATCCATTCACTTCAGCTCACGGCCAGGTTCAGAAGACAGGAAAGCGTGCAAAGGATTAAATTATGTTAATTAGTTACCCTGCTTAATCAACCGTAAGTAACGGAGAAATGATCCTCTACAGGCACAGTTAGGAAGGAGAATGCAGGACGGCGTGTTTTGAGGAATGTGCCGAGTAAGAAGGTCTAAAGTATTATGATGTGTTGCTGTATAGAGTTAACTTAAACGATAAACAAGATTCGAGCTTTCGCACGAGCACTCTCAACAAACAATAGTTTTATTTGTTGCTGTAATTACACAGCAAGATTTAGCCGGGAATATTTTCCTCATTGGGACTTATAAGAAAGTTATATTCACCTGGAATGTTGGGTTGTCCGTGAATTTCTGTTCAGAAATTTTAGACACTTTCTATAAAATGAGTTGCATAAAATAAGACCTCGATCAAACCCAATGAAACGTGATGAATACAAATTATTGAGCTAAAATATTGTATTGAATTGAGAAGCAGAAATATAATTTCAGCAAATTCAAACAGAATATAAAAGGTTGGAATGTTAGAAGTAAAAAGCTGGAAATTAGTGGTCAGAAGATAGTAATTAATTGTGCGTCGACGTAGGTGATGAGTAGGAACCTACATAAAGTGCTATCGAACAAGAATCTAAGATCTCTCGAAGTGAGTAAGACCTATGATAATCCCTCGAATCCCTAGTCGTTGTAAGTTAACTCGCATGAACTCGAGTACGCTGGTAAGCTTTATCTGTAATATTGACTTTAGATTAGATTACAAAACGCGTTGAGGTAAAATAAACAAAGAGAGAGTTTTTTCAGCATTTTAGAAATATCAATAAAATTATCTTAATTATCATCAATCTCCTCATTATTTGACTGCTATATTTGAGCGTGTAATTTAATGACTATACTATATGTTTTTAATGGAAGATGAATTAAACGATAATCAAGGGACGTAACAAACCAATTGCAAAATGCGTGCATATGTATCAACTATTTTTTGCAAGTACCGTTTACATATTGTTTAGATATACGAATATTGTAAAAAAAGAGATCATATGATATTGAGCTTCGAATTTAGAGGTGAATGAAATCTCCTGAAATGATTCAATTGACCTCTGCTTAAAATCTTAAGTCACATTTTTTAAATCAAGAATTCATTGATTTATATAAAAATATTTACAAAACTGTTAGAGTCAATTAGTAATTTTGCATTCTACAGTGACCTCAATGTACTAAAGTTACACTATTTTATTTAACAGAAATTTATTAAAGTTCATGAAAAGGATTTTTATATTTAATCTTAAAATTTGTTTCTGTTTATTGCGGTAGATGAGAAACGACTGTAGCAGTCAGTCACAGTAAAAGAAAGGATTGCATACATTAAGGTACTGCCACATTCTTGACAACTACATTCTTCATATCGGGCGAAATGATATTAGGTATATTTCTTCGGATATGTTAGTAAGTATTTCATTTACCATTAGGAGAAAGTGAATTATTGTCAAGTCCTATCATTATTTTTCATTTGTTTCCCAGGAATATATTATGAATCAGGGACAAAGACTCAAAGTTTGTAATTTAGTTATTAACTTTTATTACACTGCTTTCCAAAATTTAAGGTTAATCAGAAACATAGTGATAGCAACATTTCTGTTCTTTGAAATTTAAATTCGTAAAAAACCAGTAGTCAAATAGTTCTTCATACATACAACATAAAGGAAGAACATAAGGTTTGTTTTCTGTCTTGAAAATGCACAAAATGAAAATATATCAAAAAAGTTCTGTCCGAGTTCGATATGTAATAAGTTTCATTATAAAGCATTATCACCTTTAACAGCTACACAAGCACAACAAAAGACGATGCTTATTAGCTCATTTGGCTTGGTTTGGCTTGATTTTATTAACGTCGTTCTATAAGCAACACCAGGGCTTTTTGCTATGGACCTAGTAATTTTGATCCTCGGTTAATAACGTGGATGAAACCTGAGCTGGCACTCTCTCTCCTAACTTCTACACCATGTCAACGGAAGGACTTGGAGCCTAGATAGATTAAACATGCATCAGCCTCTGCTACATGGTAGGCCTTTGTGGCATCAAGGGTCAAATCCACGACTCGACAAAAACTGCCGGTCACAAGTACGCGACGATGACCGTTAGGCTACCACGGCTACTAACTCATTTGGCAGAAAAGTCCAGGCAAAGATAGTTTAAGAGCCCTAAAAAGTTGCAGAAGGGAGTTAAGTGCAACAGTATGGCTCTTTAAAACATCCCAAACATGCTCAATCGGATTCAAGTATGGTTGGTAGGTCTTACTCCTCTAATTTAAAAATCATATTTTGAAGCAGACTTAACTTTGACGTATTATACGTAATTTGTATGAAAACAACTCCTAATTTTGAAGATGTAATCACACATTTCCTGACATTTCCTTAATTTTTGAAAGCTAGTGTAATTAATATGATGCATTGTTCGATGAATATGGAACGGTATTTTAATTCAAAAGGCATTGAAAAGTCTACAATAACAATAATCAATACTTCTATTTTTATTCATATGATGAAAAATTTTAATTATAAACATTTTTTCACAAAAAAATGTAGTTTTTTAAAAATTTACTAATTTTATCGAATCACTTTGCTCCAAAAATCATGAAAGAATTTCAAATATGTTTATTTCTAAATATGGAAGCAATTTGTAAAATTTATTATAATATATATGTTTAATGACGAGGAAAATGTAAAGTTCTATATGAAAAAAAATGAGTCTGAATTAGATAATATATTTTATTAAATCGTATTTGAAACAGGCTTGACTTTTCCTTACATCTACATTATACAATAAACGGAATATGTGTGTGCCCGTGGCATAGTGCAAAAGTTACACAATATAAAAGCATAATATTTGGAACAAGGAATCAATGGGTACTTATGTTGTGTATCTTGAAGCTGGTTTTCGAAATATGCTTCAGATTTTCTTAAAATTTAATTTTAAAGTGGATTTTATCTTCACTGCACATACGATTCTTGTGGAGTTTACGCCGTGTGGTGTCGTCTCCGACTTTACTCAATATTTTGAAGGCTACACTTACCTTTGAGGTCAGAGTATATATTATTCCAATAAATGATTTAATTTAGATTTGTTTTCTCTTGACGTGATTTATAAATCATTATATATAATTATTTATTCTTTGAAAACGAATTACCATTATTTCCCTTATTTAGAAACTAATTTTGATTTCTTTCGTTATTTTCTAAATAACTGTGATTCTTTTTCGAATGATTTTTTTAATAATGATATCATACGATCCATTGAACTTTGTTCAATGGAACAATATTTACAGCAAAACTTTACATCATTCCTGATAGTGAAATTCCTCCATCCAACCATTCTGACTTTATTTCTCAATTCCCAACATATCTAAATATTCTTTTAAATTCTTATACTACATAGTTCACCTTTTGTTCCTTCCAAGCGCGTCAAGTTGCTAATAATGATCATGTTACGGATTGAATTTTGATCCTCTATGCGTCTATTTTTTTCGTTTATTTCGAATTAATTTCAAGCTTTACCTTTTAATTTCCTTCCTTAAAATTAAAGTTATCAAAATAACTTTCCTTTCGTGTGTTTCATAAAATCTTAACTAATTACTTTTAATTTTAAAAAGAAATATTTATGTTACTAAATTTATACATTTATTTATGCAATGTTATCTACTAAATCATTATTTTCTTTGAGGCTAATTTGTCGTTGATTTAAAATTATTGAAGCAACTATGAAAAAAATGGCTCCTCATTTTAAAAAAAAATTTTATTTTATGTGTGTGTAATTGAACTTTCCACCACTGAACAGCATTTTAAGCAAAACTCTCAGAACTCTTAACAGGATCTCTAATATTGGTAACTAGCTGATATCCGCAATTCTCGCACGAGGGAATGAAAAACTATAAAAATATAGCTGGAAGCATAATTTTTTAAAATGAAGAGTAATGTGATTTGAACTACAATTTATATACTCCAAGCAAATAATGGTTTAGTTAATAAAATAAGAAAGTGAATTGCATAAAATGAATAAAAGTTCATTCAACGAAAGAAAAGTTTTGAAGCTTACATGAGTAAAATGAAATAAGAACAATTCAATCCTAAATGAATTTTTAATCCTTAAAGACAATTTTAAAGATAAAGTTTTGACAAAAAAGAGAAACGAATACAAAAATGTTTCAGACTCAAAACATGAAAAATTATTATTATGAATAGAGTTTATTTCAAAAATACTGAAGTAAAAAATGAAAACAATGGGGGGAAAACACAATAGTATATAAACAATATTATTTAACGCTAAGGAACTTAAATACTTACATATAAACTAAAACTAATAGTTAAAAAAAACTGATAATTATTATGAAGATCCGTAAGACGTAAATAATTAAAACAAAAAATTGTGAAGAAATAGTTATTAAAAATTCACATTCTTTTCTTGGAAGCTAATTCGCGGTTCACTTGAAATTACTCAAAGTATTATTGAATAGTTGTTTCTGATTAAAAAACAATTTTACGCCTCGAACGTGACTGTTTATATTTTTCAATTCACCAGTGCAAAGTAATGGTATACCAGCTAGTAATGAGAATAAATGTCATTTGTTTTTACAGGCATCATCGAAGAAAAGATAAAAAATACTTAAGTATCTTCAAAACTTTTAAATTTCTCGATTTGTTTTTAAGTAATTACTTGAATTTGATACGTTGATTTCAGCTTAAGTATCCAAATAAAACAATTTTTTTTCATTGTTGTAGTGAAGAACTTAGCTCTGAATTTTAAAAAAGAAATGTGATACAAATAAAATGAACTATTTTTAAATAATTTTGTAAAATTTCTTTCATATACTATTTTCTTCATTTCAGTTGTTTTATGTAAAAATTTGACGTGAACGTTAAGCTATAACTTTTACCTTAAATAAAAAAAAACCCAGATATAAAGCTTTAGTTTTCGCAGCAATACGGAAAATAGTGAAAAAGTCAGTGATAATGTAAATTCTAAATTTCATTCTCAAAAGGTTTATATTAATCTCTTGTTAAAATCTCTTTGACGCCAATCTCAGTATCGTAATTTTTATTTACAAAAACGTTGGTAATGTGTTTGAATCATTTTTTTTATTTTCTGCTTACTAATCGTATATCAAATCAACAAAAATAGGTGAGTAGTTGATATATATATATATATATATATATATATATATAACACATCGATCAATAACTCCCGAGACTATCCCAGAGATGGCGCTCGTAGTAAACCAGTAACCAGGTCTTTCTAGAGTACTAACCTTTGCTTGAAACGTGTCAAAATTTTAAGTCGATCGGACCAGGAAAAAGGTTTTTTGAAGTGAAGTGAAAAAGGTTTTTTCCAAGTGGGTGCGATTGCTTTCGATGGAACAAAAACAGCTTTCTGAATCATCGACTCGTTGCTGTTTTTGTTCCA
>BMAW01063983.1:440207-504274 GCA_019974015.1 Nephila pilipes | reverse complement strand
AAAGTTCTCTATTTCTCTCTATCCGAACATAACGAAATATTTTTCAAATTTTTCTCTGTCTGCGAAGTAATTATTGGAATTGTTTCGATTTTTTGATGTTTATGATAACATCGTAATTTGGTTTTAAAACAAGGAACTGGGTTTTGTGCAGGTTTTCTATTGTTATAAGTGCATAAATTATAAATAGTTAAGAAATTTCTATAATTTTGAAAAAAATATGTTATTTTGGAAACGTCAATTATATACTTTTTCTTCGTCAAATGTTTTAATTTATTCTCTTTATTTAACCGCAAAAAAGGGGGGGGGGTAAAAATATGCAATCTGCGATTGCAAGTATTCCATCACAATATTTAATGATAATTTAAAGTTTCACATTTGTTAATCAATTCATAACTTTACCAATAACAACATATCATCCTTCTCGGCTAATTAAGGAAATCTCAATTAATTTTTATCTTGTGTCTTTAGCATTGTCATCAGTGCTCTGGCTCTGATGTCGCAGGTTCATTCTAGTGCTTCAGACATTAGTGAAATGTCATTTCTCCGTCGAAAAGGTTCATCTGCAGTAAACATGTTTTTTCACTGGTCGTAAGAGTCTCTTCACTTAAAACTTCTGAGAATTAGGGCTTAGTGACAAAGTTCAAAATATTTTGGCTATAATATTTAAATTCATATAATTATCAAGATTATTTGAAATCGTATATTCATGAGGCCAATTGGAATTAAATTGTACTTGGAACCACACATGAAGTTTCTGTAATAATTTATCTACATAGACCAGGAAGAAAGCAACAAGAATTCGTATTGGTAAAATTGGCTTAATTTCAAGGTTAGATACGGACTTATAGTTTAGAAACTGAGGTTGAAAATAGAGGGACACTAGTGAATTTCGATAAAAATGTCATTTCACTATGATAATCGAAAGTTAATGGGCTTTTATATTTATGTATTTACACTGATTATTAGTTCATTGTTCTCTGAGCTCAAATTTTGTTAATTAAACACAGAACCAGTGTATTTACCATGAAAAAACAGTCAAATGATATTATTTGTTTACTTCACTTATTGAAAAAAATTAGCTTGACGCTGTGGCCTAATCGAGTTACCCAATTTTGTTCTGATTTATATAAATACAACAAAAATACCTATACTGCATTAAAATAGTATGAAAAATGTATCTTTATTTGTTTTTCCCCTTAGAATTTTAGTACTAACCTTTGTTGTCTTAAACGGTATTAATCTTGAAGCCTTGATTTACACTTAGTGCTCTGAGATTCTACTTCGTATTGTAAACACTCCTGTGATAAAATTAAAATTATTCGAAACTAAGGATTTCTCGAACTTTAGTGATTTTCGAAAGACATGATTTGCTTTTGAGGCACAGCTGTATTTTATATATTAATTACTTTTTAATAAATAGGTCCTTCAACAAATTTAATTTTAAGACATAAAATGCCTTTAAGAAATTATCTAGATTATCAAAACAGCAGACAGGAATTTTGAAAAGTAACTGAAACTGTATTCATGTTCTTAATATATTTCTATTGGCTTTATTTAATTGTTATAATGGATATCATTGTAATATTTTGAAATAATTTAAATTATTCAGATAAAAAGTTCTTTTTACTGTATAACCACGGAATTTGACAAATTAATTTTGCAGTTGCAAAAAACAATTGTGAGTTATTTCAAAACATATGTAATTTGTTCAAAAAACGAACTGTTAACAAAAACTTTGTTCAAAAATCTAGAATAAGTTATTACTATTTTTTACTGCATTCGTATTTAATACATATATTTATGATTTCATGTAAGAATTAAGTGGAATTATTAAGTTTCCTACATTAAATGCCTTCCTGATGTTATATTTACTTTTTATTAGAACAGGTAATGACTGTTGCATGTAAATTTTGTAAAATTAAATATAAAATCAGTGCTTTTTTCAATCACTTTAAAAAAACAAGAAAATTATTTCTCGTATATTTAAAAAATTCATATTTCAGATTTCAGATCAAAATTATAAGTATATGATTACAAAATATTCAAAACGTTCTAAGAAATTTTAATTTAAATCAAAACATTAGTGATTAATCATTTTTAATATAAGATTAAAGTTCCTTTATTGCTCAATCATCAAATGAACAAGACAAAAATTCTTGCATATGGAATATTATTTTTATTTGGGTTGGAGTTTTTTATTTATTTATTAGAAAATGTAAGCTTCCACATACAGCTTTAAATTTTGGTTTTGTGATGAATAGAAGGATGTCTATATACTTTTTAAAGAAGCAACATAAGTTACATAAATAAAATATAAATTAATTAAATAAATACATTCATTAATTAAACTTGAAGTTGTCATCACTTTGAATGCAGTCAAGGGTACTTGAAACGCTAAATTGCATTGAATAGAGAAATTTGGGCTCTTAATAAATTCTAAAACATTTTTTAAAATATTCAGACACGTTTTAGTTTTTTATACTAAGTGTCACAAACTTTCAAATACTTCTTTGAAAGTCATAAGTATGAATAAGAAAATTATGGATTTTGTTTTGTATTTAAACAATTTTCAACAAAATTGTCTTTAGATTTACAAAAGCTAATAATCCATACAAAATTATTCTAGTCAATTCCTTGATCTCTCTTTTTTATACATAAAGCAAAACTATTCTATGATGTATAATAATGTGACAAAAAGGTTTCCAGTTTTGGCAATTACTATCGTTTATTTTTAATTTGACGTGATAAATATTGAATAAAAAGAGAAATAATTCTCCCTTAATGATGAAAATTGGACAGGCTGATATTTTTACAGGCTGATATATATATATATATATATATATATATATGTGTGTGTGTGTGTGTGTGTGTGTGTGTGTATGTGCGTGAATTTAAGAATCTATTTCCATTTTCTACTAGAAAAAATGGAAAATCGTTACAAAGTTTTAACATTTTGCGACATTAATAAAGAAAAGAAAAATGTTGACTCACATTCAGAGATTTAAATTAACCTTAAGTTACCAATATTTCCTTTAAATATACTTTCTTAATCAAAACTGTACAAAGAGTTATGTTTCTACTTTTCATGTTAATTGTAATAAAGATAGATGTAATAAAGATATAGAAATTGATAGATGTAATAAGGATAGAAAATTGTAATAAAGATAGATGTAAATTCTAAATAAATTGTATTATGATGCATGTTCTAAAATTTTATGATGAAGAATATCTCGAAAAAGTATAAAATGTTCTTAGAAATAATGGCATTATTAGTGAAGTATAATACATAACAGCTAGTAAACGCAAAATTTAGCAAGAATCTAAAATATTTCAACAAACTTATTGAAGGATTCGATTCGAATCCGTCTTGAAAATGTTTTATTGAGAAATTACACAGAAAATGGTACGTTTATTTTTCTTAATACAATATAAAAAACTTAATTAAATTTGCTATAGTTAATAATATGGAATTAAAACAAATGCTTATATAAATTTAATTTACTTATCTTAAAGTATATAAAAAATTGCAGTTATCAATTATTTTTTTAGCGATAAACATCACTTTAAAATTAATAATTGTCAAATTTAATATCTGTCACTGAAAGTTTTACAGTTCTGGAAAGATTCTAATATATTTTAATTTATTCATTAAGAAATGAATCTGTTGAATAAATATTTATAACACATTGCATAAATAAATTCTGTTTAAATTATGTTGTAATTGTATAATTTAACTTAGTGCATATTAATCTTATGATACAAACATCAAAGTTCATAGCTTTATTCTTGAAATAAAATATAAATCTAACTAATCAGTTATGAAAGAAAACATAAATCATTTTTTAAGATATCAATAAACAAATGAAGGAGACTAAACTTGATAAGCTGATAATAAAACTGAATATTTGAATTTGTATAATGCTAAATGTCTTTTTCATTACCTTAAAATAATATGTACTTCCACTTTTTTTCTCATTTTAAAATGTATGATTCTCTATTTAAATGAATTAATTCTTGAAGCAAGTGTTGAGTATATAATAATAAAATAGACAACGATTATGGCTTTTATTTACTGCAATATTATTTTTGTTAAAGTTAGCTTTTATCTATAGTAAGTCACATTTAATAAAATTAAATCTACTTAAAATCTGGCAACTTATTTACGAAGCAATATAATTAAGATTTACAGTACATAATAGAATAAAACAAAGTGAGCATTGTTGATAACTTAATCATAATAATTGTTTTTAAGTCTTTAAAACTGAATTTACAGGATTTGTGAAGCATGTAATTATTAAATTATATATATATGTTTATGTTACATCCACATAATATATTCATGATATTTTAAGCACTCTGCATAAATGATGCTGTCATTCATTATATGTCTTTAAGCTTCTTTTTGAATGATAAAATGATGTCCCAGGATGACTATTTTGAAGGTAAGATGGATGATCTAAAGATTGCTTTAGGGGAAGGATTTAATAATGCTTTTATTTTAAAGAATGCATGCATCTGCGATGTCTAATACAAAGATTCCTGAGTTTAAGAGAATATGCTTATTAATGTATTCTTATCTATATCAATTTCAGTCATAATGTCAAATACCGATAAATTAAGAACACTAAATTGCTTTACATAACAGGTTTGAACAGGAATGCAATATAAGAACTAAAAAATATTCTGTCAGATTCACTAACAGAACTTAGCAACGCTGTTAAAAATTTGCAAATTGACTTGACATGTAGATAGCGTTATGATGAATTCACATCTACTTTCAAGCAAACATGTTAAGATTTATTATAAGTCCGTCTTACTTTTGTGAAAAACAAAAATTGCTTTGCAATGATTTTTGTATTATTTATTTTACATAAAAATACACCACCTTATATGTTAAAATTTCTATTGGTGATGTGCTAAGACTAAGGAGCCAAAAATCATATCATACTACCCAATATTCTACGAAGTTTCCTTTTGCCCTGCAAAGGGTTGTAACTAGACGTGGAACTAGCTCAATAAGTCACCCTAAGTCGCATGAAGAATTATTCAGCAATGCTGCCAATACAGTCTCATTCATGCCTGCGAAAATTTTGTCAGTGCTCAATTTTGTATATGAACTTACCTATCAATCGTATCTCATACATTCTCTATGGGACTAATATCTAGTGATCAAAACATTCGTTGGAACTGTCTTGAAAGTTACTCAAGCCAATCGTAAATTCTTTTGATTCTGTGATATCGAACATTATCATTCCAAAAAATTCCATCGTTGTTTGGATACATGAAGTCCATGAATGGCTTAACTGGTCTTCAAATAGAAGAAAATAACCATTTATAGGCAATTATTGGTTCAGTTTGACCAGACCAAGACAGACCAAGACATGTAAATACAGTTCATATCATTATAAAGCCACCACCAGCTTGCATAGTCTTGTTGGCATCTTGGGTTCATGGCCTCATAGGGTCTGTGCCACATTACTGGACAACCCGATGGCCGGTTATTAGTAAAGGCACTGGGGCCTTCTGCTGCCGTATCCTATCAGTGTCGAATTTCTCTGCACAGTCCTCATGAACATGTCTGACTCACGTCCAACATTGGTTGCTTCGAAAGTTGACGAAATGTTGCTTGTCAGATAACACTGACTCTTTTATGCAGGCTACTCTGGTCTAGATTAGTAAATAGATGTGGTCGGCGACTATATTCTCCATGATGGGAGGTAATGCCTGATATTATATATTGTGGATACGCTATGAATCGAAAAACGTTGGTGCCAAGCAATTTCAAAGTAAAACGTCCAATGCAACTAGCTCCAATTAGTATTCCGATTTCCCAGTCTGCTAATTTCTATCGAGCAACCTAAACAAAGTCGGGACTTTGAAGTAAAATGCTAATTCAAGCATTGTCTTCGTCTCATGATCATTAGATAAACTGAAGAGGTTGGCCACCAATAATTCTCGTATTGCTTCTAATTGTAAAGTGTCAGAAAACTATCAGCCAATGGAAGGACTAAATGATTGTATACATTGGTAATATATAATAGATAAAATTTAAAAAATTAATAATAACTTATTTTATAGATGTAATTTGTACCCATACAACGTTAATTATACTAATTTTCTGAAAATTATACTAATACTAGTTAAAAACAAATTTTCTAAAAATTTATTCTTTCTTCTATTTGATATGTTGTGAAACTGAATAAAATCAATTAAATGATAATTTTTTTTGCACTTCTGTATTACTTAAAAATATTTTAGAACGAAATTTGTTTCAGAATAAGAAAAGTAAGTAGCATCTCTATTTTTTAAAAAATGATAATTTTTTAATGAACATTAATTTTATTTTAGTTTAATTGATTTAAAAAATAAAGTTTTTAAGAAAAACTATCCATTACAAGAGATTTATAATTAGATAAACA
This sequence comes from Nephila pilipes, assembly GCA_019974015.1. Taxonomy (NCBI): domain Eukaryota; kingdom Metazoa; phylum Arthropoda; class Arachnida; order Araneae; family Nephilidae; genus Nephila; species Nephila pilipes. The sequence continues at coordinate 497,855 of BMAW01063983.1, read as the reverse complement.
AATGTTTTTACTTTATACATATATTTTAAAGATGTGCATATTCACGTAAAATATTCTCTTCTTTGTACGCTATCTTACATTACAGTTTTCAAATGAATCGAGTAACGTAAATTTCTTACAAAACAGTACTTTATATGACTGAAACATGTTCGCTAAATAAATATGCTTAGTTAAACAGACTGGCATAATTGTTCACTAAATAAACAAAAATAAAATATCTTCAAATGATTTAAAAATTCTATAAGTCTTTAAAATATGTCCAACTCTATATTTTGACATCGAAAGACTGCTGTCTGATTCATTTTTTTATTATGTTTTAACGAATAAGTTCATTACAGTTAAAAAAAATTTATTTTATATATGTAATAATTAGTACCTTCATAATTAAATTTGAAATTTACAACAACTTGTTGCAAAAATTATTCTGCAGAATTTCATGAAATTTGGAAAATGGCATAATGAGATTATGAGAATTTCATCCGACTTAAGTAATAGTTCCCCAAATTACACTATATGGGAAATAATTTCTTTATTCAAATCATAACATAGAGCTACAAAATTTACTAATCTCATATTGACAAAACGTATTCAATACGCAGACTACCATCCATCAGCGTCAAATCACAATTTGAGCAGTAGAAAACAGTGCATGTTGTGGAATGTTGAGCACATGGTGTGCTCTGTCGTCTTTAGAGTCGGAGAGAGATATGATGAAATTAAAAAGTAGCCTCACTTCCAAAAACTACAAGATGCGAGTATGAGCATAGGGATGATGAAGCCGTAGGAAAAGGATGACTGATGACTGTGTTGTCAGTATAGTGGCAATGGAAGACCTGTTTCAATCAACAAGTCGATATGAAGGAATCCCGTCTTCTATGAACACAGATGTTGGAACACATCTCCGTGCTTTCAGAGCGGGAATTACGGATTGTTGTAGAAACGATGCTTATCGTTGGATTATAACGCTGCTCGTCGGAAGACATGGGACACTACTCTCTTCGTTACAATAATGGCCCGAAATGAATGTGCTTATAAATCTACATTATTTTATTATAAGTAAGAAGTGTAACGGGATTTGCAAGAATTCATGAGAACTTTCTACAGCCCAAATACGGCAATTGTGCTTGTGCACAGCATCATCCAAATTGAAGTGAGTCTCGTTCGTCTACGTAATACTCCATAGCCATACAATAAGGAGCATACATCGTGCACGTAACTGCAACGCAAAGGTTTGTCGGTCACTAAGACCATGTGGTAAGAGTTGCTTCATAAGCGACAACTTATAAGTTAATAAGAAGAAACTTGAAGAATCTTGTGAACAATGGCATGATGTTAATCAACAATTCGTCCTCTTTTAGGCTTTACGGGCAATAATAACATTGCTTAAAATTTCGTAACTCAAATTTTCTGTGGTTGTACAGTAGCCATTTTGAAACCACTTGAAAGACCGAAATATTTGCAAAACTTCGGTAGCCGAGTCATCATTCTGGTAGAACAGTTTCACCAGTAAAGCACTTTTCTGCAAATCAATGTCATTTTTCTTATCATGGAAACAGGAAATTCTTAAACTCGCTAACTGCATTCTTATTTCGTGTGTCTTTCTGTATGACCTATTGGTTAATATGGTTATAATATTTACATATGCTGGGATTTGGTTTACCCTTTTTTCTTCTAGATAAAACTTCTGTCATCTCATTATGCCTTCTCCAAATTTCAGGAATTTTTATTAACGAGGTTTTGCTACAGGATGCATGTAAATTTCAAGTTTCATTATGGACACCAAAAATATTAAACGAAGTATAAAAACCAGCATAATTTTAATTTTTAAATCTAATTAAGTAATTATTTCATTAAAAGTTAATTGAAAATATAACGCTGACAAAAACAATCAAATTGAATTCATATCGTTTTACAGAGATGAAGTCACTTGAAAAAGACTTAAGAATTTTCCTTTATAGGACTCACAAAATTAATCTATCCTATTTAAAAGTTACAAGATAGGATTTCATATCTTAATGAAAACTGTGACTAAGTTTCATTTGTGAGCATCATTAATGTACTTGTGCTACCTTATTAAGGGACATTTCGAAGAGTCCTAAAGTTCCCTTTCAGCTCTGATGAACACTGCTCACACTGAACCGTAAATACGCCCTTTTCACCAACGCTGAAAAGATAATTAGCTGTTATGTCTCTCTAAGCGGCTGACACCTGCTTGGTAAGCAAAACAGAATATTAGCTCAACAAGCAACTGGCGTCTGGAAAATCACGCAGAAAGCACGTTTAATACTTACCTACGCGTAAATAACCATTTAATTAGATGTTAAATAACACATTTATATTTCGTTACTTGGTGGTTTGGAAATGAGTTCTTTTTATTCTGGCCAGTTGCGCCAAGTAAATTGATCCCCATGTTTATGAAAAGAAAATTGATCATCCGGAATTGTCCTCTCAACCACAGTAGAGAAAGGATTTATTTTCCACTCAGTAGGGAAATATTGAAATTTGTGTGACACTGGCACCCTCTTCTTTATGATGGATTACTTGGCAAGTCTTTTCTCTGACTCATCGCTCGATTGTCTTTCACTTGAAGGGGAAAAAGTATATTGAAAAGTGTTGTATACAGAGAGTGAAAATTGAAAATAAATTAATATGCGATGGGGTATTTAATGATATTCCTGTATAAACTGTGGTTTCTTGTAAAATTTACTGTTACGATTTATTTTTCGTTCATTTTGAAGTCACCTAGCAGTAAGAAATGTATTAAACAAAATTTTGCTTTTGTATGCAAGTGTTAGAAATTTTTAACAAAGAACCTATACTTACTTATTAAATCAAATTAAATGAGGAGAGTATTAAATTCAAATAATGAGATGTAACAAATGAAGGAAAATATAACACTATATTCGAACAATTTTAGAGATAAATCATTTTGATTCTTAAGACAATTATTTCCTGAGGCGTGTTATCGACGATTATTTGTATTTATATGCAAGAGATTTTATTATACTAATTTCAAATGTCCAACTTTCTTGTTTGAGATTCCACACAAAAGAAGCATTTCATGTTTTTTGTATTAATTATATTTTCATGATTTTAAATTTGCTTAAGACACATATATATTTCTTTATTCAAAATCATTTTAGTCATACATAACATTTCTTTTTCTAAATTGGGGTATTCTTATATGTAGTTGCTTGAGTTTAGTTAAAAATATGTTATAAAAATAAAAGTCCTTTGATTTTTATATGAGAAGTAGTATAAGGACACACACACGCACATTTGCAGAGTAAAATACAAAATTCAGTAGTATTAGCAAATTAATTTCCATTCACTTATGAAACAGTTTCTGTAACTACATATATTTATGCTTAATAATTTTTCAAACTTCAACTGAAAAGTACAATTGTTTTTTTTTTTTCAAACCTATGCGACTCAGTAATATATAAAGCCTGTGACATAATATATACTGTTTAAATTGTTTGGTCAATCTTTAAAACTGCGTACATGTTTGACACCATACGTCAAATAAATTTCTAATCATATAATTTTATTTATCCTGTACTCTTTATAAAAGTTTGTGACTTATTATTTACCTCTTATTTACAAAAATAAATTTGTGGTGTATGTATTCATGCATACTAATTTTCATTTCCATAATACATAATAGTATAAAATTTTATTGATAATATCCACTGATTTGGAACACCCTCTCGCGGGAACAGTTTATTTGACAGGCAGTATTAGCTTTTCATCAAGTCCCTTTGACTTTATATAAATTTAATATAAATAAAAACTTATTTGAATTTTTATCTAGAAATATAAATTTTCGAAATAAATTATTACTAGTATTATATAAATCTTATATAATCTATAACAAATGCACATTTTGATCTTAACAATTTAAGTGAAACTATTTGCTGCTTGTTTGTTGTTGTTGTTGTAACAAGTTTTTCAGAAAAACTAATTTCAAAAATTTTAGTTCCATTTATAATAATATATTACTCTCGTCAGGAACATTCTAATACTTTCTACTATTTTTCAAACCGTTTTAGGAAATACATTTGATTCTAAGTACTATTTTATGTCAGAGTTACATTTTTCTGATTTTAATTCCATTATTATTACAGAATTAAATCTTGACTCCATAAAGTAAAGAACCAGTTCAATCCTCTTTACTAGAGAAAATTTATCTTGATTAATATTACAATGGAATATTTTCAGTTATTTCATTTGAAGAAGACAATTTTATTTTTTTGTTCCTTTTGTAAAAATATAAATTAAATCACTGTTTCGAATTATTTTTTTAAAATTGCGTTTACCTTAAGGTTTAGATGAGAAATAATAAAGTATAACTGTTATCTACTGCATAAAAGGATTCCTTTGATTTGTATATGTAATTAATGAAATATAATAAGGATGATAACTTAATTTTAAAACGTCACTGACTTTTCATTCTATATTTTATTCAAATTTAGAATTTGAAACTTGCATAAATTGTTTTCATATCTATCTCTTGGATCCACAATAACTGATTTTCTTTTCTCTACGTGTGTATTACGATGGTAACTAATAGTAAAATATTTTTAATTTGTGTTGACGTGAACTTTGTGCATAATATATGCATTGAAATTTTTGAAATAAAATTTCTTCTATGTAATGGTAACAAGTTAAGATTATTTATTTTAATTTCATGTATTACTTTTGACATTTACTCTTTTGTGATACTTTTTAATTTAATACAAAATTTTTCCTCCTGAAATGTCAGAACGTAACGCTAATGCTTGAGAATTCTCAAAATACCTCAATATGTAGAGATTTCCAAAAACTTGGGGAAAGAAGTCATTTTACGATGAAACTAACTAGATTTATTTTAATACACAAATTCAAAAGGAATTTTTTTGCTGAACTATGGAAATTAAATTAAAAAGTATAATTATTCTAACGATAAATTACACTTTATAACAAAAAAAAAAACCGATGCACCAAGAAGGAGTTGCCCGATTAATTTCAGAAAAGTTTAATGATTTATTTCAGAGTTACATAACGAGCTCAATAAGATGTTCACCCACATCTAGCCTTGATACAAGCTACCCCACGACGTGGCACATAGTGATAAAGCTCCCTGATGGTCTCCTGCGATATTTCTTGACAAATTTTCTCCAATTGTCGGGTTAGGTTATCAACATTCCCTGGTAGATGCAGTCGCCTTCCCATCATATTCTAGAAATGCTCGATTGAAAAGAGATGTGGCTGGCCAAGGAAGAGTTTGACAAGCTGAAAGACACTTCATAGCAACACGTGCCGTATGTGGTCTGGCATTATCTCACTCAAAAATAAAGCCTGGATACTGCAAAAGGAAGGGTAGTAAAATAGGTCTTAGAAGGTCGTCGACGTACCGCTGTGCTGTAAGTGTGCCTATAATGACGACCAAAGGGGGCCAGCTATCAAGAGAAATGGCTCCGTAGACCACAACTCCTAGTTGAGGGCCTGTGTGGCGTGCAATAGTGAAAGCAGGATCGGCACACTGCCCTTGGAGTCTACAGACACGTCTTCGATGATCGTTAGGACACAGTTGGAAGCGGGATTCTTCTCTAAAAATGAAATTTCCCCAGTCAGCATCATTCTAACCTGATCGAGCAGAACACCACTGTAATCTGGCTCGACAGTGTAGGTGTGAGTGGCTGTTAGCGTAGTGGTAGGTAAGAGCGTAGATTTCGTTCTATCAGCAGTCTATGAATTATCATGGTGGACACTCGTGTGCGGGTCGCACGTCTCTTGTTTGATAACGATGAATCTGGCATTGTGACATCTGATTTGACAATCACTCTGTCCTCCCGTTCTGCTGTGGCCCTAGGTCGACCGCTACTACCCTGACGCTGATATATACCATTGTCCACCCATTCTTGCCTGCATCTTCTAATCGCCGCATTGCTTCGACCCATATGACGAGCGATTCTCCGATTTGCCCAACCTGCCTCTTTCAATCCAATGATACGACCTCTTTCAAATTCTCACAGTTGCTCGTAATGAGCTCGACTCCTGCAGTTAGGCACTTTTTCAGTCCTAGAAAAGTATTCTTATTTGCAATGCAATCGAAAATTTGACCATCGAATTGAGAATCGCTTCTTATATACACCTGCTGAGTGTGTTGTTACCATGCGTAATAGCTCTTGCTATTCATTCATTGGACACCAAATTTTAATCATTTGCTTGTTCTGTCCAAATATGTTTGCATACGAAATTTCATTACAATCGGGCAACTCCGTCTTGGCGCGTCGCTTTTTTTCTTGTTATAGAGTGTAGCAATACAGTTATGAAAATATAAAAATGTCTCATTTACAGATATCGATTTTAATTTTAATCTTTTCCTAAACAAAATTTGCTTAATTTCAATGGAGAATTCAAAGTAATATTTTATAGTGGGAAGTATTGATATATCAGTCAGTCTCAAACAACTCAATTCTGTATAATTTGTCATTTGCATAACTCCTCATTGGGGAAAATGGGAAAATTATTGTTTTATTATTATTTATTACATGTTTTTGCTACATTTTCAAATTTATAGTTTGAAGATGCAACAATCTGTCGTAGTTATGATGCTACTGTATTAAGTTTTCTCCATAAGAAATATATTATATTGTTTGTGAATGTATAATTATTTATGTGTTTTGCTGCATAGTTTTATTTTCAACTTCATTACTAGCACTTTTCTCTTCATAGGTATAAAAAAAATGACAAGGAATTTTTAATTGTTTGTAATCCCTTTAGAATTCTACAGAACGTTTTACTTACTTATTCTGTTACAAGAATAATTTGAGGACTGATATTTCAGATGCCCTGAAATTTGTATTATGGTTACATATTTCCTCTTTTCAGTGAACGTAATGTTTTTAACAGCTATTTTGATATCATATTTATATTAATATAGTTTATTGTGGAATTGATATAATTCACTATTGGCCAAGAAAGTAAATGCCGAGGTGATCTATTTCTATATGCTGATATATTTCTCGGCAATTTCTTAAGCAAAAGAAAAACTAAACTCGCACTCAAAAAGGAATTAAAAAGTGGGAAAAGTAATTTAAATCTAACTAAAGATTTTTCTTTTAAAAAAAAAAGCATTTTCGGTGTTTTTAGAAGCTAATAAAAGCACATCGAAGCGTTTCCCAGCTTAAGATGTTTTTCCTGTATAAAAACGATCTTCTTTTTTAATTTACTTCAAGTACTTCAAAGAATTTTAATTTATTAATGAGCATAATGCGAGTTAAGTATTTAAGAAGGATTTATGTGATTAGATCTTTAGCAAGCATTTTTTTTTTTTAAATTTATAAGCTTAAAATTCTCTCTCTCTGAGTCTCTTAGTTTAGACATCAGCGAATACAAAGACATATTCTATGTAATTCCCTTTTAATATCAACATTAAGCTATTTTATTCCACGTATTATTTTTTGAAGTGAATCGATATTCATGAAAGCTACAATTTTTTTTTTCTTTTTCATAACCTAAAACTTTTTAAGGAGTTTATCTCTCGTCTTTTGAAAATTATGATTGCCTCAGGGAAAATAATTACTAAGTTTGATTGCAAATCGATTCAAAAGTAATTTATTAAATAATGATAATTAAAATTAACTTTAAGACAGTAAAATTAGTGCGTTATAATGTTATTATTCATCTTGTATAGTTATCTTTTTGTGTTCAGTTATAACATCACTTGAATTTTAAAAGTTACCCTTGAGTAAATGTTTGATTAAAGTTATGCTTTAATGTGCAGCTGCAATCATGTTGTAATTATAAATGTTGAGAAACTAATATATGCATGCAAGTTTTCCTTATTTTAGAAAAATAAGAAATTTTGTTAGCGTATGAGAGCCAGTATAAAGTATAATATCCATTCAAATTATTATAGACTGTTTGCTTAGACAAAAATAAGAAAACATTCTGTCCGTTCTTATTGCAAGTAAATTACCTAATCTGAAATCGATCTCTTTATAATCAATAATCTATTAATTTAGCAGTATGATGTAATTTACATAATATGAAATAAAAAGTGTTATTGATAATATTTATCGTCCTGATTATGGCCCATATATGAATCATTCAAAAATAATGAAAATTTAATGCTAAATTGTCTTGAAAGGTTCTTAACTCTTTGTGATGCCGTGTGGAAAGTAATTTTTAAAATTCAAATAGTATGGATAGGGAAGAAATTCTTTAAAAAAATTTCAAAGTAGTTTGATTGCTGTGAAAAATAAACACAAAAAAGAAAAAAAATTGATAAATTTTTACTATAATATTTTCGAAGTATTTGCATAACATTAATTTAATATTTTTTAAATATTTAATACCAAACGAATAGATGTTCTCAGTTGAGGTTTGATAGAAAAAGTTTTGGCAAAATATTAACAATCATAAAAAAAATTAATTTTATTTTCAATGCAAAGTAATCAAATATATGTTTTATATGATATAATTAGTTCCATTAACGTCAAAACTGAACAACACAGGGGATATTGGTACAGGGGGATTGCACTTCATAATGACAAGTCTTATTCAAATGCTATAGATGACACTTGAATCGATACCTCATTCTCCTAATTTCCACAAAGTGAGGACTTCCAGGCCCAGTTCTTTTAATGCACAATAGCTTCTGTTATACCTATCAGTGGGGCAAGATGGAAATTAAGGCATGGACCACGGTTTTCATCTTAAATATCACCACTCCGAAGTTTGTCAATATGTTCACCAGACTTCTGAGGCCTTTTTATACAAAAAAAAAAAAACAAGTGAAATAATACAGGCCAAATTAAAAGATTTCATCTGCTCACTTGATTGATTGATTATTTTTACTAACGTTGCACAAGAAGCAACACGAAGGCTATTGGAGATGGACCTCGTAATTTTGAACCTCGACCAAGCAACAAGGAAGACACCTGAGCAGTCACTTCCCTTTCCTAACTTCCACGCAACTCTAATTCTTGCTTGCCACAATAAACATAAATTTTTGTACATGACGCTTTATATGAACAACAAATGCAAAGGATAAAAGACGTCAAATCCACATGAATGGATATTTTCGTTTTGAGTTCTGTTATTGAATTCAGTTAATATAAGCACTCTAAAATCACGAAAGAACCACAAGCGTGTTTCATTAGGTTACGCAAAAGCAAAATATTGCATTGTTTTGCGTTCTTTCTCTCTCTAATAAAAAAAAGCCAATAATGATTGAAAAACACGGTCAGTGCAATTGCAAGCAGCTGGTGGATTTCTTGTATCGTGACATGTTATTTCATATGTTGTTCAGGACTTTTATATTAAGTATTCATTTGAGATAATACAACACAATGCTTCGTCATCACGCTTACGGCTTATAAGATCGTTTATTGCATAGATCTTGACAAAATTAAGGAATGAATGCATTTCATCATTAATTCTGGAAACGTTCTAATGAATTGTTTAGTTTCTAAATGTATCTTTGAACGCTAATCGATGTTGAAACAAAATTATACTGCCTCTGCTAGATTCCTATTCCTATTATATAGGACATTTTATATTTTTAGGAATAATTGCATAGGTTCGAGCATAATATTCTTCACATTGATGTTTTGAAAGTAAAAATATTAGCATAGTGTAATCACTATTTTTATTATTTAGAATGGCTGATAGAATTAATATGCATAATATTTAACTGCTCAATATGTATTGAATTTATCTGTACCTATATTTTCCAAGTGTTTGATCACATAAAACTTACAGAAAGTGCAGAAACGTGTTTAGGTTTTTGAAAATCTAATACAATAATTTTAAATATATGTTAATAGATAAAAAAAGTTTATGCATTTACTTGGTAATATTTTTACTCCTGTAACTCAAATAATTAAACATTAATGAGTTACAAATTTTTACAATAATTAATTGGATTTTCCTTTCAACTGTTTTTGTTATAACTGATGTTTCAAGAAACTTGTTAACCCAAAAGAAGTACAAAATGCACATAATAATGCTAAACAATAAGTTTATTTATATTTATTATTGATAATTATTTTCATCATTAAGTGCTACTTTAAGCTGTTACAATTTTGATTGCATATAATTGACAATAAAAAGATTGATTCTTATTTTGTCAGTTGAACTATTCTGCAGTTATGTTTTAATAGGAGCTAAAACATAAAGTAGCTGACTGCGTTTTCAATAAACATTTCCTGTAAATGCTTAGTTAGTTGTGGTAACCCATTTACTTTAAAATTTTGCTTGTTCTATTTTATTTACCGTTGTGTTTTAACTAAAATTTCATTTTCATACTTGCTGTTAATAATTGCTACTACAAATTTCGATGTTGTTATAAAATATTTTTGTATAAATGTATTGATACTAACAAAAATTAAGTAAATTGTGTGAAAATAAAAAAAAATCTATAATATTTTCTTTGATAAACAAGCTAGCCATTAAATCTACTTATTACATATGTAAATCAGTTTAAATTTTTTAATGTTTTACAGAAATTCATTAATGTACCCCAACGAATTCAAGCTACATTAAAATTAAAATAGATGAAACTCATAATCAAATATATATTAATCAATACGACTTATTTTTCAATATTAAGAGGGAACTGAAGCAATATAAAAGAAAATATAAGCAGTCATATTATGTGCTGAATATTATATAAAAAAATTGTGTATGTATGTGTGTTTTCCATTTTAATAATTAAAAATGTAAATTAAACACTAAAATTTGATCTGAAATTGTTTCCTTACGATATGTTTTTCTCCTTGTTATTTGTATTTTACAGAGAACTAAATTCTGAGCAGAAATTGCGGTAACAATAACAGAGAAGGAAATAACATACTCTCATAATATTCTAAGAGTATCTTTTAGCAAACTAGTTACATTTATTTCATCAAATTAGATTTATAAAAAAAGTTGAATTAATAAAAATAATCAAAATATATATTCGTATATTTTGATTCAACCACAGGAAAAGAAAAAGTGCCTTTAAATTTTACTAATATTAAGTACGATATCATATTCTGTTTTATTAGAACCACTCTTTAAATTTTTTATACATATACTAATATGTTGGTTCAAAATAAAATAAATAATAAGACAACTCTAAAACACTTATCGCTGAAAATCATTACAATTTTCTAAAATGTGATCCTAGTATTCATTCCCGATAAACATAATGCATTCAAATTTTTTATTCCCTTTTTGTCGTTTTTCTTTGCGCCATATGGAAAATACCATAGGGAAAACTATTGTTGATTTCGTTATTTGAACGCCTACGGTAATTCTTTAAATACTAAAAATACTAGTCTGTTTCAAACGTATTGAAATACTCTTTCACAAAAATATGAAACTTTTTTACGAGTGAATAAATACTGAATTAATACAGATTCCAATTTCGTGTTTTAAAAAATACTGTTTTGTAAAAATTTAATAATATAAAAATAATAAAGCGATTTACATAATAGTTTATTTATTTAATTGCATTATTCTTTTCATTTCTCAAGAAAGTGAAAGAGGATATTATTCGAAAGAGTGGGGTTTTTTTAGTTACACATAGTAACGTGTTGAAAATATTTTAACAGCTCTAATTCGATTTGGAGAGCACCATTTTTTTTTTCAAAAACATTTTGTCTTAACCATACATTAACGATGCAAATATTCGTAGTACTGATATAGTACAAATATATATAATATATTTCTTAAATATTTTACCGCGTCGTCGGATGTTTAAGTGAATGTGTAGACACTTAAGAATGCTAGGAGGTAGAAATATTTCTACGAACGATTTTATTTCGTGGAACATTAAATAAAGATCAATATCAGTCTTCTGTCTAAAGGATTGGAAACGGAATTTTATGACCGCTTACGGAGGAATTTCGATCCGATTTATTTATGCATATATAATTCGTTTCTTTTATTTAGCTTTAATTTTTTCATTTGTATAGAATGTCTACACTTCTAAAGTCGTATGGTTGCAGCATTAGTGAAAAAATAAGTTATCAAGATTTCAAAGGCAAAATAATATGAAACGTGTTTTTTGTAAAACTGTTATTACAAAACGCCTTTATAAATCAAATTAAATCATGGCAGATGTATTTTTAAGTGTTAGTTGGCATTTCTCCCTTCCAATCAGAGCTTTACTTTGCTGTAAATTATGTATTTATGTATGAAAAAATGTGTTTAATTATCGATAAAATTTATACATTCTTTTGCAGTGAAAGTGATGCATTTTTCTTACATTGAATGACGAAAATCATGATAGTCTTTTCATAGGAAAGAAAGTCTGTTTTTGAAATGGCTGTCTTATATTCATATAGAATTTAACTTGAGGACAATTTCTTATTATATCTGTAAGCCGTTTAAATCTTAAGTCCTTTTTATTAGTTAAGTGAGGACTATTTTACTTATATAGAACTGTATTGGCACTTGTGTAGCGTTTCACACCTATTTCATATTGCACTTGGCTTCATAACTTATTAGCTTTTTTAATTTGTAATAATTGTATTCAGTCTTTTGTATGCTTCATTACTGTGACATAGTGACAGTTGAAGTTTATGTCGTCAAATTTGTTTATGTTGTACCAAACTTGGGTATCTGCGTTCTAGACGTCAAAAGAAATTAGAAATAAGGTAAAAATTGGTTGACAAGAAGAAAGGTCGAAAATAAATAAGGATCTCTAGGGCATCCTGGAGGTGCGTCTCACGTGACAGTAAGCCCTTGGAAACGAAAATGGCAATAGATACCTGGGGCCAATGATTCTCATATTAATCCAAAGAAGGTAAGTTCCTGAAGAGTTGCTTTGTAGCTAATCATTAGTTTTACGGGGCTCTCTTCAACAACTTCTCTAGATGTTTAAATGTCTTAATAACTAAATGAAGTGGGAATTCTTTTTTGATCAGTTGTCAAAGTCATTGCAAAACAAGACCAAACAAGTTTTCTCTGGACCGGGAAATCGAGGGTTCGAATCGCTTCTTGTTAAGATTAACTGACTTCCATCCCAGTCACAGGGAAGAAAAATATTCCTCAAAGTAACGGGGAAAAACACCAGCAACCGAAGTGTTGAATCATGACTGGAACAGTAAGTGGCAACACTGCCAGTAACTACAAGATGCATATACCCCGGACGCAAAATCTTGCATCTGTGATTCTAAGACACCCCCCCCTCATAAGTCACAACTAGTGATATACCTGCCACGGCGCACAAGTCAAATACACCCACCATTTCAAATTGAGACAGCAGAGGACGCAAAATGGAAACTGTCCAAAGTGACACTTGATACAGCAGGGAAGGGATATATATCAATAGCAGTTGTGACTGAAAACACAACCTTTCGTAAGTATCGTTCAGAAAGTCAATCTTTGTATCATCACGATGACACTAGCAGGGTAATATGGGGTGACTCTTTTCAACAATGAGTGCTAGTTAAAATGCCTTAATAATTAAGGTAACTTAATAACTTTGGTAGATTACTAAAGAAAATTTTAATAATTCACTAAACAATGAAGATATAACTATGAAAATGTTATACATATATATAAAATAGTCATACAATTAAAATAATGAAATAAAATCTTATACTACATTTTTGTCATTTTTAGAGTATTGTGCTTCTTTTAATGTTAATATAAGTGAAACTATTTATTTTTAAAGTAGAAATGTAACATAACTTTTTGAAGAAATCGCATGGAAAACAATTATAAGTTTTGCTTTATTTTATTATTATCTATTATTATTATTCAAAAGTTTTAGGTGGCTGCGGTGGCCTAGTGGTCATGGTTTCGGATTCATGATCGGCGGTTTCCTTGGCCGCCAAAGACCCACCGTGTAGCCGAGGCTGACGCACATTAAATCTGTCGGAGCCCAAAGTCCAAAGGCTGTTTATAAAACTTCGTTGGCGTGGCGTGAATGTTTGGAGAGGGGATACCAGCTCAGGTGTCATCCTCGTCACTTGACCGTGGTTCAAAATTACGAGATCCGTTGCCAATAGGCCTCGTGTTGCTTCTAGTGCGACGTTAATAAAAACTAAGTTAAATTCAAAAATTTTAGAGCATTGTTGCTGAATCAGTAAGTGTTAATCCAATTTTTACACAAATTTTGCACAAAATCAACAAAGTTTGGCACAATTGAATAATCGTATTACAAAAGCAGGAAAGAAAATACTTTGGATCTTTAAAAAAGTACAATATAAAGAAAAATTATCGCATTTGAATACTTAATTTTTTTAAAAAAAAAAAAAAAAAAAAAAAAACGAAAGTAAACTTTTGTGATTTTTTTTTGTCAATAAAATCAACTGCAATCCAACCATAATTTAAAGCTTCAAAAAAGAAAGGCTTGTAATGTCACCGAAAATTCCATATTAGCTTAACTGTTTATAAAACTTTCAAATTATTCATTCATAGAGCAAACAAGTAAGCAGTTTATGGGTGTCATATTTAACATTAATATTTTATTTATCTTATACATGTATCACACCAAAAATATTATGATCTGATTTCTTCTCTATACAGTATAGATGCAGTTGCTACGGTGCGTGGTACTGCCATGAAAATATCATAACTTTCTAGGGAACTAAATCGACTTCATACATATGAAAATACTGATGATATGCATTGAACTTATTTTATTATTGCTAAAATGAAGTATGCAAAATTAATGGAGGTACATACTGAGCTGCATCATGAAAATTGAATTCAACGCCAAAAATTAAAATTGCATCTATTTATAAAGTGTCGTAAATATGACAAATTGAGTAGCTTAAGATCGTGACAGTTTCATTTTTCACCCAACTCTGTTCTCAGATGAAAGGAATAAATTCAGAGCTTATTCATCTCAAGCATGTCCAGCTCTTCACATGAGCAAAAACAACTAGCATGAAAAATACAAGGATGAGAAGTCGGGGAAAAAAAGAAAGCGATCTGGAGGAAAACACAACATACAGGAGAAAATATTCCTACTATTTTATACCGTGTTCGAGTTGTTGGCGAAATAAGGGCGCTGAGGGAACTTAGCAAAACAAGGGCGTTCTGCCTACTTAAAACAGCATCGCCGTTTAATCAGGTTTTTCAGCGAACGAGGGAGTCCCTTTGTGCCCTGCCGCGCATAATGTCGATTAATAGGATAGCCGGCGAACAGTCGTTGAGCCCTTGTCGCACGCTTTTAGGGCGCTCTTTTTTCTGCTAAATAGTTCAGGGGAAGGGTGGTTGGAATTTTTCTTTCCTTTTTACCATGTATCAGGGGCATTGGATCCTTGATAGGCTCATAGATTAAAGTCCTTAATATGTTTTTAACAGTACCAGCACAAATTCGTAAAACTGATGCAAATGTATCTCTCAATACAATCTAAAATTTTACTAAGTAACTTTTTATGCATTTATGGTTCTTTAAAATACTAATTTAGAGGTAGTAAAAACTATTATGTATTTTAAAACACGAAGCGTTGCAACTTTGTAGCTCACTGGATAGTAATTTCTTTAAGTGGTGCATTTTGAGTTTGTAACCCTTATTCGAAGTATTTTCAAAAACAATACGTGATTCTCACAAGCTGTTGCTAAAGTAAATCAGTTATTTACTTCATTTCTAGTAATTGTGTGTGCATGAGAAATTGTATAATTTTATCAAAATGTCATACAATTCACAATTTGTATATCCCTATAATATCTATTGAAAAAGTATAAATAACAACGTGTTACAAATTGTACTTTAAACATGCTTATAATGCTCAATTTAGCATATCTGGTTGGCCTTAAGAAAATTTTGAATTTTGAAATATGTACCATGTCTCGCATACTTTCACAGTATTCAATCATATTAGTTGATGAGTTGTCAATTAGTTGATGATGAGTAAATCAAAATTGAGAGGTCCAACTTACTTCATAATTTTTAAATTTTGAATTATTATAATTATCTGATAAAGAGAAAAAATAATCTTTATACATACACACACACACACACACACATATATATATATATATATATATATATATATATATACATACATACAGAGAGTGAGAGAGATACATATGTACAAATATATCTGTTTGTGTTTGTGTCTGAGTGTATTGTCTCACGTAATGAATAGATAAATAATATAATATATTATTGCATAAATTATATAATCTTAACACAAATATATTTCTTAGAAAATAATCGAAATTATATAAGCCCTTAAAATGTCTAGAGAGTTGTTTATAGCAGAGAACAAAAACTAAAACGGAATTGTGTATGATCAAAATATACTACAACTCTAATTTTCCATTCAATAATTATTGTCTTGTCAAGATTAAGCATTAACTTCAGTTTAGATATAGTGCTGACATTTTGAGGTATAAATATTGACTGAAATTATTTATATTGGGCTTTAAAATATTAACGCACGTAGAAAGTGATAGATTTTGGAAAAGAAAAGATTATCCTTACAGATTTTGTGAAAGAATTTATTTGTTAAATATAAGATACGATTCTTCAAATAAGTAAATTTACTATCAAGGGACAAACGCAAATGCTGTTTTAAATATAGTAAATTGAAAACGATCACATCAATAACCTTCAATTTAAATAACTATTATAGCATACACAACATAAATTTTATTATAATTAAATTCTAACTCGCGAATAACCAAAAAGAATTTCATTTTATGATAAATTAACATTCAATAAATACCAGTAATCTATTTGAAATATTGAGAGGAACTTAAGAAATCTCGAAATTTTATCTCGTTTTCTTTTAACTATTAATTGCTCTCTTATTAAGCAAATATTATTTTAAACTCTACCAAATCGTAGTATACCTTAAACGTGGGAATGAATATTATTTTCTTGGCTTAAATACAAAGTACAGTAATCTCTCTTTTATCGGCCTGGTCGGGACCTCGGTCGTACCAAAGTATAGATTTTAGTAGATTATCAAGAGTCAATATATAGTTTTAACGGGGATACCAAAAATAAATCCCTCTAGATAAAACATGTTAACAATTAAAACCGGCATTTAAAGTGTTTATGCACATTCTGAACCTGGATAGATGATATATAATATATATATATGACAAAGTATTGCGTCTCATTCTTGTAACAACAAAATAAAATTCAAAAATTGATTATTAATTTATTTAATGGAATATCCTTGTATTGATAAAAGAAAAAGTGAAGCACAAAGGAAAAATTAATGCAGCATAATGGGAGTTAAAACAAGTTGTGACGAGTTGCTCTAGTCGCATGTTTACGTTTATCTGTTACTGTTACATAAACACATGTAAAATATCCGAGAACACTATATGTACCCAGTTGTAATACTGCTGAAACGTGATATCTAACTTGCCAGAACACAAGAAACACAACGCAGAAATAAAAACTGTTATTTACCATAAATATTGTTCGAAAATGCGAACAGAGGTGTGTCGCGCCCTGGCTGTCAAGTTCAAAAAATTTCACATGAAAATTGTCCAAAAACGAACGATTCAATCAATGCAGATTATAGAATGTACTGATCCATCGGATGCCGGAATAAAGAGAGAAATTAACTACTGTAATTAGATTGCATTTTGGCTTACATTAAATGTCTTTCTTAATCATGTCTTGCGAATAAATTTATACAAAACATTCACATATAACAGTCATATAAACTCCGTAATTTTCAAAGATAAAAAATTCAATATCTTAGGATCAATAAATCATGTGTTGATGTGTATTTATGTGAATAATGATCATTCACTTTATCGGTTACTTATTCATATAATGAAAATTATTAACCGATATGGTTTCGAAATCTAAAATTCTCTAGTACACTGTAAAGCAATAACTTTACCTATAGCTTAAGAAAATATCGATTTGATAAAGGTGTTCGGAAAAGATAGAAAAAAAAAATAATTTGATGCTAAAAATGGAATCCTTTTGTTTTAAGGTACAGTCATTAAAAATGGAAAAAAAAAAAGTTTTTCGAAAGCGAAACTGCTATCCTTCTTCATGGCTGAAAGGGACTTAAATTATGAATCTTATGGACTAAATAATTAACATTATTAATTAATTACCTGAAAAGAATTTCACCATTATTAATGTCGAAATCTTGAAATTAATCGATTCCCCGTTACGATATAAATTTTATTATATTAATATGACAACATTTAGGCGGTATACTTGATAAAAATGATATTTAAAAACTAGTTTTAAAATTATTAAAAATAATTCTTTAAATATTATATACATCATTATTATCTATTCGAATTTAAAATCTCGTAGCAATTATTAGAACGATGTTATTTAACAATTAAAATTAAAAGCTAAATAAAATAATATTCGTTAAGGTTCGAATTATTGTAGGAAGACAGTTGTTCGTGGAAATTCCTCTTGTTAGACTTCTGAAAACATTTGTAACATGCAAGTTTTATATTTAAGTTAAAAGAGTCAAATAATCCAAACTTTTGAGATGGTTTTAGTAGATTTAATAAATTCACGCCATTTGCGTTAGTCTTTTCTAAATCAAACTAAATTGCTATTAATTATTTGTTAGTAAGTTTATAATAAATTATGATTTTTAGACGGACAAATTTTTACTTTCATATATTTAGCTCTAATGAATGAAAACAGTTTTTTAAAGAATACTTTAATAAACTTAGATGATCTAAAAATCTTTGAAAATATTGATTGGTTTTATTAAGGTCGCTGTAGAAGCCACACGAGAAAGACTGGTGACGAATCTCGAAATTTTGAACCTCGTTCAAGTGACGATTCACGAGGCCGTGACCATGATAACTACGCCATCGTGGCCACAACTTTGAAAGGAACAATTTGATTTTTCATGCTCACACAATCATGCATCCATATAAGATGATTCAAAATGTTACCGCATAAGAAATGTGAAATGGGCATGGGATAGCTCAATGTAGAATTTTTCAGTGATTGTTTTTTCTTTTCCTTTCTCCTTTTTTTCCCCCCTCATTATGACGGCCATAAGATCTCAAAAAATCATCTCCTAACTTCTCCCACTAATCAGATCATTTTCTCCTTCTTTGGAAGTGATTCACCGGAAGCAACAAATTGCTTTGATTAATCCTTGAC
This sequence comes from Nephila pilipes, assembly GCA_019974015.1. NCBI lineage: Eukaryota > Metazoa > Arthropoda > Arachnida > Araneae > Nephilidae > Nephila > Nephila pilipes. The sequence continues at coordinate 478,798 of BMAW01063983.1, read as the reverse complement.
TTCTGGTGAAAAATTAGGAATCCAGGTCTCATTGACAAGGGCAAAATGACACTAGAGCAATCAAATATTAGTTTTCCAGGAAATGGTTTTCAAAATTAAAACTAACCAATTAATCTGTGCCAAATTTGTTTTGGTCCTATTTAACAGATGGTAGCATTCAATGGTACCACCAAAATGCTTAAGCAATATCCGCTGTTGTTGAAACAGGTGCTTTTTGTCAAGTCCTCGGACGTAAAATACAAAGATACGAAGGAATTGGACAGTAATGAATTTCTTTCGTTACGGGAATGAACTTCTGTTCTGTGTTACGTAGCTGATATTTATATGATGTAAATCTTTAGAAATAGATTTGCAAAACTGAATGATAGTTAATATTATTTAATATTTTATTGTAGAACGGTAACTCGTAGCATAATTCATACAGAGGCTTGTAAGTTTACTAAGTGCTTGCTTAGCAAGATGGCTAAGTGCTTGTTAAAACTGCTTGCTTGTATTTCGCAAATTTATTTTTTAACAAATTAATTGAGGAATTTCAAGAAGGGCATTTGAATATCAGTTTAAGAGTATTTAAGCATTTAGTATCACCACATATTGTATTATTAATTTCCATTAAAAATTTCTAGTTTTTAGGTCGAGTGATTAATTATTTATGCACATAAGGCCTTAAAAGCTTAGTGATGCAAAATTTGTATTATTAATCGTATATGAAAGACAATATTGTGTCTATCTGATTTATTTATAACTGTTTGTTAGTAATATTTCGCACTTAAATGTTATTAAAAGGTATTGTTACAAGAATTTTGAATTCAATTCACACAATTATAAAACATTTAATGTAATAAATGACAGGTTTTCCACGAGTTTGAAAATAAATAGAAAAACATTGTTAATTACGTAAGACCTACCAAGCAAATGAAGTGTTAGTAATATCAGTACTTATTAAATAACGATTAACACAATTCAATACACACGATATAAAACTTTTGATGCTATAAATGACCACGTATATTTACAATACGCAGGTTTTAAAATAAATAGGAAAACATTGTTAACATAAGAACTATCAAATAAATGAAATGGTAGTAATATCAGTACTCATAAAATACCTCAGATAGAAATGGGCATTTTTTTGTATTGGTCATATTTTTAAAAAAAACTGAGTTCATCCAGTTTTTTCTACAAAAGAAAATCGATATTTTTTCCAATTTATTACAGAATACCTTTGTTAATATATTTTTTCTAAAGTAGATTTTTTTTTTTATTTTGTTTCATATTTAGATGTGATATAGAGTTTTAAGTTAGTAATTAAGTTGGTGTCAAGTTTTTTTAATGATAATGGTCCGAAGATTGGTCATGTTTCATCAATGTTAAGCTATCTGTTATCGGTAAGGTATTAAAATTTTCTAATAATGTTTATGTTTCACGTTAGGGAAAAACATGCAAAAATATTAAGAAAAGTTACTCCTACGATAATTCTTAAATTTCTCATTATTTTACACCCCTTAAAAGGTGAAAATAGTGCTTCAAGATTTCATCCTTATACCCTTTTGTGTCTTATAGCCTCTGTAAAATATATTGAGGTGTGTGAGCCCATTCGGTACGATGCCAGACCAAAACATTAAACCTCAACTGCCATACTGGTCAATCAGAATCAGTTTTGATTGAATCTGCTCTCATTAGGAAAGTCTCTCACTGATGCGCAATCTAGAACTGATATTTTTTGAACCATACTAAAAGGGCTCTTCCGAGAGCAAAAGTGAAAGAACTGCTAATAGCAAATCATCTCGTTAACAGATCTCTCTCATGTATCCTTCAGGAAATAGTAAAACTTGAAACTTGGGATCCTATGGTCGCATGAAGTTCACGAGACAGCTGAGAAGCTGTGATAGATAGAATCGATCTACATTGGACATTGTGGATCTCAAACGACCTTTCTCATGCCCTTTCTCTAAGAATCCCGTTAAACTAAACTGTCTCCATAAATGGGACGCAGCGCTGGGTGTTCCATTAATGTTTCTAGAATTCAGCCCTTGATACTTCTCAGCCTCAAATCTTCCTACGATTTGCCACCTTAGGTCATTATCCAAGTGCTGGTAGTAACTCATTTTAACAGTCTACTTTTTAATTTTTTCGAATGTTTCAAAAACAATTACGAAAGTGACTTAAAAGAGAGAACGAGTAAAATATGGAAATTGGATATGGCTTACATATCATTTTCCTCTAAATGTGCAGCACACACGCTCGTGTATGTTTACGTAATCGATACTAAAAATGTTCTTTATATAGAAGCGAATAAATATAAAATTCTTTTAATTTTGAGCACAAAAAATTTAAAGAAATTGTGTCTGTTCTTGTCTCTTCTTGAGTGTAATCAATTTTGTTAGATGTTTGGAAACACTGTATATCACACTATATTCAAATGGAGTTATGTACATCAAATTTATCGCAAAGGTAAGTGTAACTTTTTTAATTAAATTTTTTAATGTATTTTAATTAAAATAGGTTATTTTAAAAGTTTAAGTTTATTTACTTTTGTTTTAATCTATTTGTATCCTTGTTTGCCTTTACGTTATGTTATATTTCAGTTTGGAATTTTGATTATTCTTAGTATATACCACAATTACCATTAACAATTTTATTACTGAAGTTGTTAGGGTTGCATCCGTCAAGCTAGTTTAAATACACTTTTCTAATTTAAGTCGGAAACAGAATTTAAAAAAGAATACCTAAATTTCTCTCTTTTACTTAATTCTATTCAATTGAAAACGTTTTTCGTTTTTAACTTGATTGTAATTCTTAATTAATGGCTTATATTTGCTTTGAATTAAAGTTATCATGCATAATTTGTATTTCAGTAAATTTATGGCCTTTTCTCAATATATACTTAGTAATCTTAAATTGTGATAGTATCTTTAACTTGATTGTGTTTTGGTTATTTTGATATTTCACTGGTTTATTTCGATTAATTGTGTGATATTTGCTGTATTTTAGTTTAAATAAATTTATTTAGCTTTGCTTTTAAGTAGTTACATGTAAATATTTTTATGATTATGTATAGTTTAAAACTATGTGTCTAATTAACATATAATACACACACACACACATATATATATATATATATATATATTTGTGAGTGTGTTTGTGTGTAATTTTCGAATAAATATGGCATTAATAATATGAATGAACATTAAAAAAAGCTTCTGTTATGGTATTAATTATCAACTTTCTATCTACTACACATCTTAACAATTTTAATGAACTACATTTTAATTGGTTAAAACTAATTATGAATATTGCGTTACGTTGTGTAAAGTATATAAGAAATCATTGAATAAAACATCACTTAATAAGATTTAATTTCTTAAATTTCAATAAGCTGAGTAAAAAGCTTAGGTTTTGATACTTTCTCTTTTATTTAAAACATCTTAAAGAAAAAGATATAATTATTCCGTCGTAATTAGATCACGGCTTTTTTACATTAAGTACTGTTAAAATAGAAATGCATTCTTATCCTCTGTTTCAGTTCTTCAATTTCTGTCAATTTACTGAAAAAAGAGAATTGTTGATTATTTTAATAACTACAATTCACGTTTATATTTACAGATAGTAATATAGTATTTATGAATATTAGAACAGAGAATAAATAAGCATTATTTTTAATTTATGCATGAATTTTTAACGTCTTAGTTGCATTTTAAATTTATTTTTTAAATGTAAGAAAACCTATAACAAAAGTTAAAAAACCACTATTATTTTATGAGACAAAATTTATTTACTGATATATGCATCATAAGTAATAAATCAAATATCAATTTAAAACTAATAATGGGTTTGGTAGTGAATTTGAAAATTAAAGTAACTTCAATGTTATGTATATGCAATTCAAATACAGAAATGTAATACTTAGATAATAAAACTGAATGGCATAGATTAATAATTTTTTTCTATTTCGTTTTGTTTATTTTTAAATTTTAGGTTTCTGTGTTTAAATTAACTTGGCTATTTAATTCGTCACTTTCATGATTTAGTTATTTTTGAAACATTGGATGCGGAACTTATTTTTCTGAAAATACACAAGCTGAGAGTTCTAAAATTCTCAAAATTTTTCCTGCGATTCACGCACGATGTAATTCAAAGTTGACCCGTCTTCCTATTTTACCAAATTTTACCAATAAACTTGGTAAATGTTTACTTTTCAGCTGCTTTAATATAACACTTGAAATACTTTCTTTTTTTAAGAAAGATTCAGAAATATAATTTTTCCCACAGTGAAAACTTCATATTTATCATCAACTTTGTATAAGCATTTTTAAACATAGAATATTCAAAAGTGAGTAATGATTAGCTCCTGCATAAAAATCATACACGTATTAAATTATTGAAAAATGAATAATTTAAGAAATTATTAATACATCGACATTATATATAATGTAATATGCAACATTCACACGTCTAATTACTTTCTGCGTACGGTTCAAATAGGTGTTTTACTTGCTAGGATGTACATATGCTAATCTTAGCCGCAAGTGCGCAAAAACAGGTATATATTCAATACCTAATATGTATCGTTCCCTGTGTCAAATAAAAAATAATAATATTTTAATTTATTTTAAAGAAGGTAAAAACAGTCAAAATATCATTTGTTTCCCTTTTTGTCAGTTTGTTTTCTTTAAATTTAAGTCGTTGAACAATTACGCTTATTACATAATTAAGTTAAGAACTATGATGGTTAACTAGTTAAACATTTGCTTTAATAATGTATACATCGAAAGTTTGTCATATATATGTATACATTAAAAACTGCTCGTTACAGCTTTTTTCATAAGAATGTATTCATAATGAATATTTCATAATAATTGGTTTTACGATCTCTTTTTCCTTTTGTATTGAATACCTAAATTTTTAGGCATGCATAGAAAGTGTTCCAGGCTACATAGATTTTGCTTAAATTCTAAAATATTTACTGGAGAGAAAAATAGCATATGAATTTATAACAGCATTTCTGAAAATTAAAATTTCAACCAATATAAAATTGGTATTTTTATCTCATCACATCGAGATAAATAATAATTGATTCAAATTATAATGTAATACGACGTCATATTTCAACTAGCTTTCCCATATAGTTATAATTCACTGTTTTAATTACCAAAACATTCTTTTTATTCGGACGAACTACATTATATTTTGAAGTACAATAAACGACCTTTCAGTGCAATCAATGCATGCGTACGAAGAACTCAACTAAAATTAATAACATATGGTTAAATGGCTATCGAAAAAGTACGAAAAGAAAGCCAAATGTTATGTTTTCTAAATTTTTCCGTTACATTTCTTGTTGCTAATTGAATGAAACGGTTTCATAATTTTTCTTTTTCACGCGAGAGGAATAGCTTCATTCAGAATCGATATAGCTTTCTTAGCTAATTCAAATGAATGAACGTCCCCAATGTTGAGAACAGCAACGAAACAAAGAGTTGAAACGAGCCAGCACCGTTTCTCCTTACCATAATAAATCTACGTATGTTGCAATGGCTCCATTAATGGGTCGTGCAACAGAAACAAAGTAAGCTCGTTCAGTTGTGTTAGCTAATCGGAACTGTTGTATAATTTCCATTGAATTTCTTCTATAGAACGCGATATCATTAAATAAGCGGCTTTCACTTCTCATTCTTCACTTTTTCCGAATTTATCTCGAATCAGTGTTGACGGCCTCATCACGGGTCTTCATGCATGCCCCTACCTCACAGTAAATTAAGTAATGGATCGGATTTCTGTGGATATTTTTATCTTGGAATTACGCATGGTGTGCTAATGAGTCGCAAAGCACCATTCCCATGGATGCAGCTTTCATAAGATATTTATCCTTGTTACACAATAAAGATATGGTTGAGAAGTTTTAATCAATATGCAGAGTAGGTTCAAGAAAACAGAGACCGATTAGTCACCAAATGTGTCGACCTTATCTTATGTAGACAAACATAAACTCTATCAGTTTCCAGATGCATGAAATAATAATTACTGCGCATTCTCTTTCAAAAGGGACATTACTTAATTAGAGCCGCATTAGTCATTATAAAATAATTAGAAGTCAATATAGCTTCGGAATAGTTAAATTTACATCATTTTGTTCAATTAACATATTTTGTTTCAGAGTGCCATTGCTTAATAGAAAACCAGAGAAAATTGTTGTTTACGTTTGTATAGAATACTCGTGTAATATTTGTTTCTCCTACGCTTCTAAAGGCAAGTTCAATGGTTTCTCTTAAGAGGATAATTAAATTACTTCAGATCTATATACATAGTCTTTCAATTGTCTTTAAAGTTAGAAATATTTCATTAGGTATAGTGAATAAATGAAATAGCACTAAAATGGGTAAGTAACGATACATTTTAATCACATTTAATAAAATGTTCTAAATTATTTTGATCCGTTTTCCACGATTTTAATTCCTTAAATTTACAAAATGGGTTTTATCAAGTCAAATGAAATTCAGTTTATAGGTAATATTCAATTATTATCTCAATATTGAATTTTTATATGATAGCAACACATTGATATACTTTTATTTGAGCATAATACATCTTTGAATCACCTAACTGTGTTCTAAATTTTATTTTATTTCAAAGGAAATGTAATTATAAGATATCATTATTAGTTTTATGTAAAGTATGAAATTAAAACTGAATGAAGTATCAAACATCAGAAATTGAAGAAATAGTTCTCGAATATTAAATGGCAAACAACGAGTTATTTAAAAGAATTTGCAAATCATAATTTGTTAAAAACATCTTGACAAATTATTCAATAATATAAAATTCATTTGAAAACAGTACGAGATAATTTCCTTTTAGAAATCTTTTGAAAACTGTTCTCCTTATTTTATTCCAAATAAGACTTATATAAAAATATACATATGATTAATACGTGCAAAAAATCTGATTAAATTTGCTAAACGCATTTGCACTTGGTTAAATCAATTCAATTTAAAATCAATCTTGATAATATTTCGAAAATATTTTGTAAAAAGCAAATAATGACATTGTGTTTAAGCCGATTACCCTTACTCTCCATACTCCATTCTTAAAAAAAAACTCTCATTTTTCTTAGTGTATCGTCAAAATAAAGATATACTAATGCTTTTGAAAAGCATTTGATAAGGAAAGTTCTTTAACATTTCCTTTGTGAAATTAATAAATAAATTATATAGAAAGAGCACTCTCTAACAAGAAATATTAAAAAAAAGTAGGAAAATAGTTTTCTAAATTAAATGTAAATAATACAACAACTTTAATATAAATATTTTGGCAGCAACTTGATATACATATCTATATAGCCGTTTATGCCACCAGCCGTCCATTGACACGTTATTTAATTTTCTCGACGATAAAGAATTGAAAATTTCGGCTAGTATTTGTACTAATTTGAAGTAAAATATATTTTATTAGTAAATGCACTGGCCCTTCAGACATTTAAAAGGTATTCAATTGACACTACTGTTGTAGTGAAAATAGGAGTGGAAAGGATATTTATCAAAATAAAAAATATATATAGTTTCAAGTTTATTATTTTCATATAGTAAAAGTATCTGTATGTTAAAAGTAATTCTATCCCTAAGAAAAATATGTAATATACATTTCATAAAACAAAGGAAGGCGTTTTCAAAATACGGGGCAGTGAATGTTCTCAAATGTAAGCATTAATTTTCTCATAGAAACTTTAATTTTATATCTTCATGTTACTCTTCAATAGGACAGATACTGAAGAACGAACAATGAACTTATCTCTATGAGAAACCTATAAGCCAATAATTTACACAAGATTATTCCTTACATGAAATTTCTGTGGGTCTTTTGTGTGTCATTTTAGTATTTCTGAAACTTGAAGATCTAAAATCTATAAAAAGTCTGTCATGAACTGCTTTCTTTTAAAAAGTAGGCAGAATTATTTCGATAGATAGGCTGTTCCTGAATTCATGGGTCAAATTTTCGGTGATGTTAAAATACTCATAAAAAAAGCACTTTTTGCACAGGAACATCAGATAGGAATGAAAAGTGTTGCATGAAAAACAAGAAATACTGAGAAGATGGGAAAAAAGCTTTTTTATGTGTATTAATATTCACATTTTCAAATAGACCACCACCGACAACGATATAGGCTTAGCAGAGTCAAGTTCTCGCACCCTTTTGAAGATGCCTGGGGCCGTAAACGTACTGGTCATGCGACTGGTCTTTCCGTCCAATCCATCGGGGGCGAAGCATGGTATTGAGGTAATTACGCGTATTAGTGTCGAAATAGATTGGAATCCCGTCATGCTGAAACCACATGACGTTTTGAATGTCTGACGCACCTAGAACATTATCAAATATTTCTAGTAATACCTTTTCTATAAAGATGCGATACATAGTGCCGTTGAGTCATCATATTGTTGAGTTGCTTTGATATTCTAGAGTCTTATCACTGTTAATGATATCAGAAGCTTCGGTTTTTAATTGCACCCAACCATTCTTAACAATACAAGCTTTTCAAGCTTTCAAAGCTTTCTTGTATTTTCGCACAGTTTCTTGTTTTTCCACCTACACTTTTTATATGCGAATTTATATTTCTATACAAGAAATACTTCTTTGTACGTATTGTACCTTCCCTTTAAGTTTATACCATGAGTTCAAGAACACTATGTGTAAAAATGTAAGTTTAACTTAAGTCTAACGAGAATGTTTGCTGCATTACACAGTTTTTTCTATGACTACAAAAATTACTTATTCCTATTTTTTGTGTTCTTTATACATGGATATTTTGTTAATATACGCTTGATACCTAAATTAATACTATGATATAAGATAAGATGAAGTGTAGAATCAATTAACAAAACAATATAAGTAAGAAACCACCAGAAATGAAAAAAAAATTGTTTTTTTTTAAAGTCTTGGGTCTCTCGAAGTTAATTTCTTGTATTTGTGATTAGAATTCATGCAAAGAGAGAAAACAAAAAATCTGTATGATGCAATAAAATTTTCTCGTATATAAAATACAATCACTCAAGAATTTTATTCATTCGATGTAATATTACATTCACACAGTAATAATGACGCAATAAATAATATTTTTAGTAATGGAACAAATTGAAATTAAAACTAATGAAGTAATTTTTTGAGATATTTTTCAGTATCAAAGTTCTTAAGAAATCGTCAAAGGAAATGTTTTTGATTTTATACAACTATATCTTATAAACATACATAATATAAATATACTTGTACGCTCAAAACCAGATCTCTATATGTATATGTGTGTTGTTGGCTTCGGTGAAAGTGGTTAACCGAATGAGTGAGTGTTTCGTTGAATTGCTCTGGAGAATAAAACAAATGGAGATCTCTGGCGAATAGACAGAGACGAAAGGAACGCACTCAATTAACTGCAGTCTATCCATTACCCGTGGACAACTGATTGCTGCTCTCTTTCGCCGAGCAATAGCCCTCCTCGGACTTTAAAAGAAAATAACTCTGCCAACACATGGAGCATGGAAGAGTTTCTTTTTGTTCTTGAAAGGGAGAGAAGCGTTCAGTGTCTTTTAATCATTTTAAAATCTCGTTAGATCGAATCGCTTTTCTTTTGGTAAAGCTAATTGAAACAAACTTTCTGATTGCTTGTAAGACAATTAGAGGAGAACTTCAACATAATTGAAAGCCATTCGCTAAAACATTTTTCAATATATATATATATATATATATATATATATATATATGTCATGATTCTAATTGTTACACTTATAAGCTGAAAGGATAAACCAGTATTAATAGTATTTTGTTGAATTATTTGAATTATTATTTATGTTCTTTAGTTCAGACAATTTAGCAGATAAAAAATAAAAGAAGAAATTGGTAGGAATACTCGATTATTTTCAGTAAGACATTTTAAAACTTGAAATGTCTTTGAAAATGTAAATCTCATTATTCTGGACCTAGTACATTTCAAACGCCCATATATTTGTTTCTTAAGGTACTGTCTTCAGTAAATGGATGCAATTTTTATGGAATTAAGAGTAAAAAATTAAACATTTTACAATTTATTTCAATAAATACTGAAAGGACTTCTATAATGTATTTTAACATATAAATTTCAATGATTAGAGAAAATGATTTTGCAAATAACAAAATCATGTAAATTAGTAATGGGTATTTTATTTTCAAAAGGCTGTTAAAGCATTTTTGTTTGCTTTTTATATTTTGATAATCATCATTTTTACATATCTTTTTTTTATTTTTCCGAAAATTTACATGAACTTTTGATGAAATTCTTCACACAAAAAAATAACTATTTATTTTTATTTCTTATTAAGGATCAAAAGCGTATTACGTTAAATATTGTTTCAATTGCCCTCATTTTTTATTTTTTTATGTCTGCCTTTTCATGTTAGTTATCTAATATTAAGCTATCCTTGTTTTAAGCCATACGTTTCTCTGGTGATGCAGAAGCATATCTATCGTTAAAGCAAAAGTAATCAGTAAATTAATTAGACTTCAGTAAGACTTTCTGTATATCATTTATTAAAATATTAAATACTTGTATAGAAAAATGCTAAACATGATATATATTTCAATAAATAATCAAATACATACATATAATAGAATAGCACTTATAAATCTTAAAAATATTCAATAAAATTATTAATGAAAACCTTTTTGCACATTTTTTAAGATTAAATTCATAAAATTTAGTTCTTATGTGTAAATAAGGATTATTATATTTTTCAAACTAATCAGTTAACTTTAGTTTGCATTGCACCCACAATAATGCTACTTTACTCTGGATAAGAGATTTAATTTCGGAAGGTATTTTAAATTCGTAGGATTAACTATAACAATCAATTAATTCATCTTATGCTAGTGTCAGAGTTTTGATAAATTGAATTTTTATTTTCTTCTTTTTTTTCTTATTCAAGAAAATTGAGCTCACCAATAAGGGTTTATAAGTACGAAAAACCAGTTCAATTTAAAACGACAAAATTCCAAAAAAAAAAAAATACCTTTACACATAAAAAAAAATTACAGGCTGGAGCAGGTAATGTAAGAGAGCACAAGTAGTTGAACCAGATTTTCACAAAACATCAGGCAAAAACAAATGACACTAACCAAGAGTATTCTGTGTGGGTAAATAATAAGGATCCCCTTTTAGTCCATATAGAAAACATCTCAAAAATCAAGACCTGGCTTTGCAAACAGAATAGAAAGACAATAATGGAAACCTAAGATAAAGGTATATTTTATGAAAACATTCCAAGGTGGATTATAGTTAGTAATAAAAGAATCTACTTGGTAGACAACAAAGGTAATTCACAACATTTTTAGCATCTATCCTTTATATCTAAACTCCGTACACAAATTTAAAGTTCAATTAAATAGTCAGTAAGTTCACAAACTGAACTGAACAGACATAAAAAAGACGCACATCACATTTTTTTAAGAAAATTCCCAGAAAATGCAAGGTCACACTCTCTCGAATCTCTCTTAACTCGTCTGAATCCAAGCTTAGAATTAAACAATACAGTCTTATATTACCAACTCACACCGCTGAGACACTTCTCGAATACAGCAGATTCTGTTCCTATTATTCTATAACCAGGAGTATTTCCTAATCAAACGATCAACTACAACAATTCACTCTAATGAACTTATAAAAATCTAATCAGCTTCTCGATATCATCATCTGTTCCTCCTCTCCTTTCAAATCTATTTCGTTTATATATCATTATTATTAATTCAATACATTTCACTTCATATATTCATCTAATTTGCCTAATCATGTATCATTTCGTTGGTAAGGAACTGGAATTTTATTCAATTCTAATTACAAAAAGCCCCTAAGGTTTGTAGCGAGTAAAGAACGAATGGCCCAACGTCAAAAATTTAGTTAAAGAAACAAATACAAAAATTCAAATATACTCCATCAAATCAAAGGGATATATATTTAATTTCTACGTTAGATTATTCTACTTTAAAATTAATTTTAAAAAGTGTATTTTAAAATAAGATTATTTATCTTGAATAGGAGAGACCCGTAAAGTAAAATATAAATGATCAGGCCTCTAAATTTACTGGCATTTGCACAAAGGGCTATTCGTACTGATTAAATAAGCACTTTTAACAGTTTAAGTGTGAGTATTTTTGGCAGGGTTTATTTTATTTGCTTTGTCGTAGCATTTTAGAAGTTAATGTTGGCAGTTTAGTAATTTTTCGATTTGAATAATATTTTTATTAGTTTATTTACAAATTTAAATCCAAGTCCATATAATTTATTACGTCACATATAAAATAGAATTTAGCTGTTGTTTTATATGTTCATATATGTAATACTTGTTGACCTTCTTCACCTAGAATACATATCAACATCTCAAAAGCAAATATATATAATAAAATTAAGTTCTTAAATACTTATTTCCAACGATGCAAAGATTCTTTTTTATGATTTCCTCATATGCCCTTAGTTTTGCTAAGATTTTAACTGATCATCATATCGCAGTCATTTTCATAATTATGTTGTCTGTTACCAATACTGTTAATTATCAATGTTGAAGTTCTTAAGCATTTAACTTTCTGTCATAGTTAAAACAACTTAATACTACATAAAATTTTGCTTCTTTATGACTACCACGTTCAGTAAATATCTCATTTTATACACAAAAGTAAAATATTTGAGAAATGATGATCACTATTTCTAATATTTAAACTAAACTAACAAAATGCAATTTTAAAAGCAAAAGTGAAGGGTAATTTGTAATTTTCCTCTGACATATTCGACATCGACTGAAATAACAAAGCGTGCTATTAAGGCTTTTACTTAAATGACTTAGTATAATTTCATTTAAGATTATTTACGATTAAGGAGATGAAGTTTTATAAATACCTTGTGAGTATTATTTACTGTCTGATAAATAAGGAATGTGACATTGGATGCTGTTATGATGCTTCGATTTCTCTTCTATCACTTATTTTTGATATCTCAAGTTAATACAATTCAGTCACTAATTCATCCACTTCTATTACTGGTAATTTTCGCTACAATCGACTCTATATTTACTATTTAATTTTAAGAAAATTAGAAGAATTTAAAGAAAATGAAAATCTAAATTTATCATCAGATAAGTATTTCTTATGGTACGACATTTGTACTACTGTGTAGTTGGATAAATAATCAAAAACAATTGCTTGTAATAATAACTCGCGGTTAGTCAAGATAAATCAAATGTGTTGTACACTATTTAATAGATATGTTTTTCAGCTTTATAATGTCTTGTAATATGTCGCCATTTATTGACGGAAAGAAGGAAACACTAAAAAGAAGTTACATCTACTCAGCCCGTCTCACAGCCGGCAACGAAATAATGGACTTGAAATATCAACTCAATATATATTCAGTCAACTGGCTGAATAAGTCCCTGGACTAAAATGTTTAAATGATCAGAATGTCAAGTCCTCAACTTACTTTTATTCTTCCTGATATAATAATGAAAATTAAGATGCGATTCATAAATATCGAGCTAAGCCCTCACGCGTTCACTTCAAATGATAATCAGAACCGAAAACGTACCTAACTTGTTATAAAGATGGCTCAGAGCTCAGAGCTAATCCCACATAAATCTCAACCTAAGCACAGGACGAATCTTGTTGTTCAAATACCTCATCCAATTTCTCTCTCTATATATAAATTTCTCTTCCTCTGTTAAACTCTTCTCAACTACTGTAGATTTCTACAAAACAATTCCAACTTTCTCCTATCATTAACAGTGTTCATTCTATATCTATTATTCACTTTATTCACTAAACTTCAGTATATATATAATAATGTTGATAAACATAATTCACAAATGGAAGCTCTTCAGACAAACAATGTCGTAGTTATGTCCAAAAGGTTAGTTGAAGGGAAATAGAATTGAGAACATGGTTACAGGGTGACCGGTATACGCCTGTTAGATGTAATTGAGTCTCGAAATTTTCACGTAGCTTTGAGAGGAAGTTTGAATGGGAAGTATAATAATAGAGCAATGAGGTTTTAATTTCATCACTTTACCATTACTCGAAATTATGAATTTTATTGGTTTTGTTGAAATCTATTGAACTGATGAAAATCACAATACTTCAATGTACGTAATGAAGAGTTTTGAAGATGATATATGTTTTCATTAATATGATTATAAATATCTAAGAAACTGAGTCATATATGAATGTTTAGACAAACCATTTTATAGGAATTAAATATGTTATGTTTTAAAAATTAAAATCTTTAAGTCAAGATAAAAATTCATGCTTTTATTTCGAATGTAGCTCTTAACAAGAAATAAATGCAAGCGTGTTTTTGTTTGTATTTAAAGTAGATTTCTTGAAGAAAATATTCACAAGTTAAATTTCTTCTATATTAGTGTAAGTTGATTTGTGAAACGTGAGGCTATCAGCTGTCTTATTATTCCTTATAAAAGCTGATGACACCCTTTTGAGGTTGAAATGAGGATCATAATCCTAACCTAAATCGCAGCTTCTATAATTGTATGTAACCTCTTTATTTATCTCTTAGTCTTTAACGAGAAATTACAGCTGAATCATTAATAAGGGAGAAAGAAACTAATTGAGGAAGGTACTTAATCGATATATAAAGTAAATCACACATGCAGTGTACTTTATGTTGAATTTAAAACCATTGAATTTTATGAAGAGTAATGACTACAAGAAATTTATTCAATGATAAAGAATTGTCTTTCTTTCTAAAGTTGAATATACATTAACAATGCAGGAAAAATTCTCAAAGTTCGTATTCTGCTTTTTATATCTTCCACTTTCCCTTGAGTTAAAAAAATAAATTCTTCAATGTTATTTGTTACATCTATCGAAATTGTGGTATTCGAAAATTCCCACAGGTACAAATCCTTCAGGAAAAAAAATAACTTCAAGGTATTTCTCGAACCCGGGAAAACAAAACAGAAAACCCTTAAAGCCGATTTAGCTACGCTTTGTTGTTTGAGGCAGCAGGTAGGATTTAAAAAACGAACGAATGAGGGGGAGAGGGTAAAAATACTGCTAACCTCGAATGAAATGCTAGATCTTTTAAATTTTCCTTGTTTTTATTTTATTTTATTGTATTTCTCTGCACGGAGGGAATAATTCTTGCTTGGCATCAGCTGGCAGCTGGGTTCCCATCGCCTGCCGTGTGCAACTGATGTCAGCTGAGTGTATACCGTTATTGTGCAGAAAAGCAATTTGCAATATCTCGAATTTAAACACAATGCTGTCTTATAACATGCATTTATGCTAATGGTTGTATGTAACTATTAGTATACATATATGTAAAAACCTATTTCACAGTGTATTTTAAGGGACAATTCTTATGCTTTTCAAATACTTAAAACATTAAGTATTGTTTTACTACTAATACTTTTACCTTGTTATTTACAGTGCTTTGAATTTTTGCTAAATTTTTAGTATTACAACAAAATTCTCAGATGTTCCATTTTATCTAAAAACACATTCTTTCAAACACTATAATTTATCTCTGTATTTTCTATGATGATATATTTGTTTAGGTGCACATACTTTCAGACAGATGTTAACTCGGAATATTGTGATGTATTTGATGTCTCTGATTTGCGTAATTTTTACCGTTGGACTTAACAAGTGACCAAAGCAATGTATAACTTACGTATTAATTTTAATCACGATGATGCTTTGTTTCCATAGATCTTTTTACTCCGTGAAACACTGAATGAAAATTTAAATTTTAAGAATATTGAATTATATTATAAACAACATTTTTTACAGCATTTTATTAGATAAAAGGCTTAAAAAAACTCAAAATTAAGCAAGAAAATATTTCCCAAGTACTATTTGTAGATTTTTATTTATCAGAAGTATTTAGTTTTTAATCAAAATGTGAATATATTGATTTTCGTATACTAATTTTAATACTCTTATTAATTAAGGGTAATGATTTCTTTACAATTTTCAAAAATAAAAAATAAGAAAAGAATTGTTTACCGATACTATTAGATAGTTACTTCTCTGAGCTTTTACCTTCAAATAATGTTTTATTAAATCAATTTCTCTGGTCACTCTAAAAACATTAACGTATAATACAATTGCGAAGATA
Organism: Nephila pilipes; assembly: GCA_019974015.1. Classification (NCBI taxonomy): domain Eukaryota; kingdom Metazoa; phylum Arthropoda; class Arachnida; order Araneae; family Nephilidae; genus Nephila; species Nephila pilipes. Next base: position 462,666 of record BMAW01063983.1, on the reverse strand, counting down.
TTCATAAGATTAATTTTGTTAACTTTTTAGGTTAGAATTTAAATTCCGCTTACTGTTTTAATTATTTAAGCATTTAACTAGCTTTTTCGGTTCTTTATTTTTAAAATTGTTAATATTTATTTTTATGATCAGCTCTCTTTTCTATATATCAGTATTTCTCTTTTAAAAACTGAAGATTAATTTCATGCAAGTATTCATCTGTGATTCTAGCAAAGGCGATATTATTGCATGATTATAAGACCTTCCAAAACCCATAACCAAACGATATGCCTTTGGTAATTTGAGATTAAAATGTTAAAACATATTTCTTACTTCAGCTGGAATAGCTCATTCATATATAATTTAATACCCATAGATGTATTTTTATTTGCTTGAAATATAACCTCTTGAATACGAGAAAATAAAATATATTTATTCTTTCAATTAATAATAATTTCTGTGAACGAATGAGCCCTAAAATGATATTTATTAAAATAAATAAATAAATTTAAATATTTAAATTTTGCCGCATGGCACATCCATTTTTATAGATGTTGAGGTCATATGCACAATAAAATAATTAAAAAACTTACACAAAAGTATTTGAACCAAAAACTTTATTTTTATTAACACAGTGAAAATAATTAATAATAAAATTATAACAATTAATTACTAATAAAGCTTCAGATGTTATTTACTTTTAAATCTGAATTTTTAACAGTTAGTTGCAAAATATAATTAATAAATTGGTTTTAAACTTCATGGAAATGCTTAAAGCAGAATTATTCACATGAGGAATTGTATCATTAACGTCAGCACTACAATTTTCGATTTCGTCGTCTGATAAATCTTCGTTTGTTGTTAACTGTAACGGTTCCAATGCTGTTAAAATTTAAAAATATAAACATTTATATAATTATTATGTTTGTTTACTATTTTTATGTCTTAAAGTGTACTAAATATTAAATGAAATCATAGTTCAATAAGGCAAAACATAATTTCCAAAAGAATATTTTGAAAAGTAAACAAAGTAACCTTAATAAAATAGTTGATAAATTGAGACCGAATATCTTTTTTTAATACAAGTTAAATCAACAAGTATTAATGTTTTTGTGTGCGCCTTAATCATCATTATTAATTTCTTTAAGCAAGAGACAAAACTATCATAAATATCTTACATTACTAAAAACTAATGACACGTACGAGGGTTATTTTTAAACTAGAACCGTTAATGAGAGTAAGGAAGACGCGCAATCGATGGAGTGCGCATGCGCACTGGGCTCCCAGCATATTTTGCGAGTGTTTAGATGATATTTCCAATCGTATCGTCTGTCTCTCTGCTGAAATGTTGTATTTTATAATGCTTAATAAAATTGAGTTGCCCGTGAAATTTGATTTTTGAGTGCAAGAAACGAGACAGCAGCGGAAATTCACTGTCAGATTTGTGAAGATTATGGTAATAACGCTTTGAGAGACAGTAAAGCTCGAAAGTGAGCGTGAACGTTTCAGCACAAACACAAGTTTTAGTCAGGTCTTTTGGATGGAAACACCTGGATCATCCACCTTATAGTTCAGGCCTTGCACCCAATGATTTTCACTTGTTTCAGAACTTAAAGGAGTTACTTTGTGGTCAAAAGCTCAACGACGACGAAGTGATAACTGCAGCCATATATTGGGCTTCTTACCAGGCAGCAGATTTCTTTGAAGTCGGACTTCAAAAACTTGTTGATTGGTATGACAAATGTTTGGCCAAAAAGGGAAATAATGTGGGAAAGTAGATAAAAATATGTAGAATATAGGAAACATATTTTATTGATATTTACATTTTTTTTCTTATTAAAAATTGACCTTATTTAAAAATCACCCCTTGAACACTTACCACAAGAGTACGAAAGTCCCTTCGTGACCTATTTGCTATGCAGTAACCAAACAAACTATCGTTGTTTGAGTTCAAATACGGAAGAGTAATTTATAATTCATCCTTTGTGATGCACCTTCAGTTCCCTCCTCTTGCAATAAAGTCTATCGCAACAGGAGTTAAAACTAAAACATCCATTTAAATGGATGGATAGTCTCAGGAAAACAAATAAAACCTGAATTAAATCTCCTCTCCACTGTACAAAACTTATCATCACTGTTAGATTTTTAAAATATGTTGCTTCTGAAAGATTTTGATCTCAATCTCATACTGAATTTCTCATACAATGAGTTATTTTCAATAAATATATATAAAACACACAATTTCTAGTATGGATTTCCTACTAAATATAATAACTCTATAATTATAATTAGTAATAATATTTAGTAGCAAGTATTTCATTTAGAATTTTATTTAGTTTTCTAATAAAAATTATTGGAATAATACAAAATGTAATTATTCGATTCAAATAAAACCATTGTGTATATTTATAAGGAATTAAGCATGTAAATTTATCTCTATTCGATAAAATTACAATAGCACTCTTTATCTATCTTTGAAATTTATAGTTTAAATAGATTTTAATAATGGAATAAAAACGAAATTATATAGCTACTATTTCTAAGTTTGTTTCAGGAAAGTAAACATACAGAGCATTAAAAAATCCCTCAAATAACAAGAAAAAGTTATAAAAAAGAAAATGTATTACAGCCATATTTTTTTAACAATTGTAACCATTTATAAAATATTACTTACTTGAAGAGTTCATTATAAAAAGCCTTTTATTTTATATTATTATTAATATTCTCTACAATTACCATTTGTATGCATTTTATGATTACTTTTGGAATTATGAGATTTAACAGGAGATTTTAACGTTTTATTGTTTGTCATTTAACTAAGTGCATCGTAGTTTTTCCCCCAATAATTTTACAAAAAGTTATATTTTTCTAGGAAATTCTCAAAATCAAGCACATCGTTACTTATTCACGTTTTATGAAATAATCAATATACGTTATGTTAATACACTTTTTCGTAAATTATCGATATCCTACAAATGATTGATATCATTTTGTGAATTGTACTTTAGTACCTAATACATTCCAAATTTATATTCAATTTGAAAGTGAAAAAAATACAATAAAATTTTTCGTACAATTACATACTCAAGCAGTAAGCAAACTTTTCTTTAAATAAGAATTCAGTTTTCCTACGTTTCAGAATCACTGATATTAGTACTTGTGTTGAGCCTTGTTCTACTTCAGTTTCACACAAAAGACATACCTCATCCCGCCGCATTCTCTAAGATATTTGAGCACATAATTCATCGCAAGCCTCCTTCAAAACTCATTAAACGAGCAGGTTACATCTCCTGATCCAAATTGTTTTTAAATCCTGTCATATTTTATCGCTACCTGTTTAGGAAGAAAGCCTTTTGTTCAATAACAATGGTGAAATTAATCGAACTTCTTGGATTGTGTGCATATGAGGTCCTACTCCCCAAGTTCCCATCATTATCGAGTCATTTGCTTTACTCTATCATTTATCTATTTGCTTAAAAAGCGCCCATCCGACACTTATTGCGTACTTTTAATTTATTTAAAGCTTAAAATGCCACGGAAGGTGTGTTTTTTCTGTCTTTGCTTTTACCCGCAACAGAAACAATTTTACAGTTCTTCAAAAATTTATCATTTATATTTTTTTTATTCCATTCAAATAGTGATGAATTTTTGTCTACTTATATTTATGACCATGAATAAATTATTATCTTAAATAAATACGGGAAAACTATGAGTTTCTCTCTCATTCTAGACTACAAAGATTAATTCTTTTAAAAAAAGATCTTCTTTCTAAAAAATAAAAACTTGTTTAAAAAGTTTTATCACCCAAGATACAAAATAGATTCAATACATGTTTGTACATAAAGTTTAGATTGATTGAAAATTTTTTGAATGATATCCAGGCTTTTTCGACTCAATTAATATAATGGGTTTAAAATTATGGATGTGTGTGTGAGAGAGAAAGAGAGAGTTCTTGAAATCCATTTGAGTAAATCAATCCATTAGAAAATATAAAAGAAGTTGTGAAGAATTTTAATTTTTAGTTATTTCATTTCTTATATTTTGAAAATAAAAAAAAATATTACAACTTAACAATTAATAAAACTAGTACTTAAAAGTATTTAACGTGAAGTTAAAAGAATTGAGAAAACAATATAAGAAATGGGGTTATAAAAGAAATAAGATATTTGGAAACTCCAATATTTTTCCTTTGACGCAATAACCTTTTATCGAATAAAATGTAACAAAATTTATATTGTTTCCTACATACCGATGAATTTAGCCACAGTTAGGTATTTCGATTCGTCGATTTTGCCGAGTATGTGTTTCAGATAAAAATAGAAACAAGAAAAGTGCGCGTGGGCAATTTCGAATTTACTGATATTTTATTTTATTGATTGTAACATAAGTAATAGCTAACAAAATTTTTAAGACTTATGATTTTTATTTTAAAAAAATTATAAGAAAGAGCGCATTTGTAGCTTTTGATATTCATGTAAATTCGATGAAATTTATTTTTAAAACATTGATATTTTCACTGAATTTATTAAAAAAATTATTTAATGAATTATAAGAGAATCTCCATTTGCGAAGCAATAATTGATTGCACTAACAATAGAATAAATTAAGATACATATTAGCAGAAATTTTTTTCTTCAAACCGAAAGAAAAAGATTTTCATTCATTCCTACAGTTATTTTAGTTCTACTGCTACAAAAGAGAAGGACTGTATCACTGTTCTTTACATTTAACTGAAAACATTCGTTGTGAGTGTTAGACTAATATTTTAGAAGAATCTGTAGGATGAGGAAAATATTAGAATCATTCAGAAAATTTTCATTAATGCAAGTTGTTTCAGAGTTAAAGGAAGATTACTTTGCAAACAACATGCTTATTGTATTCGAGAGTAATAAACAAAATGGAATCATTGTTTCATTGCAATTTCACATAATTTATTACTAAGATAATATACTCATGTAATGTTTCACAACTATGAAATTCATGATTTTGCGTAGTGAATAATGAGGTAATAAAGCTGAAAAAATATTTTTAATTTTCTTTTTTCTTCATATTTATCACTCAATTTCCTAGAGGATATAACTCGAAATTAATGAAAAAATCTTTGTATAAAGTATTTGTGGCAGACGTAGGCTCCTAAAAGGAAGCATTCACCTCAAATACCAAAAACATACTCCCTAAATTTCTTGAGTAAGGTAAAGGAGCAATAAATTAATCAAATGTTTTTTCAATATTGGATTTATTTTGATTTAAATTACTAGAACTCGGATAGTGTGTATGAAAAGGTTCTCTTACTGATTTTATTTGAATATTAAAATTTCAAATGTGCTTAACAAAGCAACGGAATAAACGTAACGCTTAATTTCTAGAATGACATTAGTCTAAAAGAAATATTTAAGTTATTACAGGATTATAATATATGAGAAAGAAAAATAATACTAAGAATAAGGTAGAAAATAAAAGCTGATTGAATTCTAACTGACTGATACATGTAAGAAAATTCATCCATCAAAATTAGAAGTCTTTCAGCATTTTTCGAGCAATTTGAGCTTCGTTAAATGATCATATAATGGACTGTTTTCTTTCAAAGAATTCATTAGAGATACTGCATCTTTAATCTTGACTTTAAAAAAATCAAAGAGAGATTCTGATTTTATTGACTACAATTTTTTTACCCAAGTAATTTCTTTTCAACAGAAATAGTTGCGATTGAAGAATTAATTTATATTAATTATTCGATGATCTATTCTTAAGTAATGTCTGTGTATTTTAGAATACTCTTAAATACTCTTAATTTGTGCTATTTACTTCCAAAGTTTATGTCCATTATGTGTTCTGACAGCAAATAGCTTAACATTTCACCTCATTAGAAAATGAGCGTGTCATATCTTAATAAAAGTTGCTTCACATGAAATGCTTAAAAACTCTCATGTGGAATAGAAGTTTTGAGATATCTGTGTTAGATTAGTTAAAAACAAGGTCCATTCCCAGTCATTATTGAAAGCTTTTCATGCAATAACAATCTAACTAAACCGAACAAAATGAAATAAAAAATGACATAAAAGGGAATTAAAAGCATCTTCAAATTTATATTGAAACCATTGATCTTTAGGCATGTGCTTTGTCAGTTGTTGATTTAAAATATAACTTATATCTGATGTAGTATTTTATTTAAGCTTATCATACTTTATTTTAATGTATGGGTTTATATCCTTCCTTTTAATTCAAGTATTTCTTCAGTTTCTTCGTTCCTAGGAATATATGTTTGTATTGAATGTATCATGGATTAAATTCAAGAATTGAATACATGAAACAATATTTTTAATTCCATATTATTTATTTATTTAGTAACTGCAGGTATACGCGATTTAAAAAGGTGCAATTAAGTTTGGCACAAGAAGTTTTCGTAACCGACCTCCTTAAAATATGAATAGTGATGTATAAGATCAGAATAAGTATTCTGGTCGAATATATATATGTATACATATTTCATAAAAAAATTTATAAATGGATACGATATTCAATATGGACCGCTTGTATACGTCTAAATTTGTGTAAACGTGTTCGCTTACACATACATATATGTATGAGAACACTAATGTGTTCACGCACATATATGTATATGTATGTGAAAACAGATGACACTGTTGATAAACTATATAAAATTGGAGTTAGAGGTCCGGAAGGTTTAATATGGTTTGGTTGACATGATCCGTGAGTTAGTAATTATGTGATAGATTATGTATTCACATTTGAAATGGTGTTGAGTGAGCTTTTATATAAAAGTACAAGCATTTGTTATAACAACATCTATTAAATTTAATTTCTATTAATAAATAAATACTATATTTACGTAAGTAAATGTTGTAATACTTTGTAAACATAAGATAATAATCATTTATTTTTTCTGACTTAAAGATAGGAATGGAATACATTTTTCAAAAATAAAAATAACTTCAATGGGTATTATACTAAGTGTGAACAGGCTATTGGAAAATACATGCATTATATGTTTACAATAAGTTATACCGAAAGTGTCAAATAACGCAATATATAATTACATAATCGTACATAAATGTACATTTTGCAACATTACGAGAAAATGCATTTTTATGAAAGAGAAATAATGAAAATATCTTTAATAAGTATTATACAAAGTGGTTCTTAATAGATACATCATATATATTTTTTTACATGTCATCTTTGCCGACTGTATTTCACAGCACATAAATGTACATATTATAACATTCAATGGGTTACAGAAACGTAATATATTTCAGAATGAGAAATAATAAAAATATCTTCAATGGAATTATCCTAAGTTTGTATAACTTCTTAGCAAATGAGTGCATTCTACGTTTACATATTATATGTATATCGAGGGTACTTTTTTGTACATAAATGTACATCTTATATCTCTAAGCGCCTTACAGAAATGTTCCATTTATAATTGTAAGTTCAAAAATGTTAGAAACAATTAATTAAAATAAGGTGTTTTTCATCGTGTAATAGTTTTGCGAAGAGGACATTTCTGAAATTAAAAGTTATTTCTACATTACCGCAATTAACATATAATTCTGAGTGCAAATTGGATTACGCCACCGAATAATTCTCGAGACAAAAGGATATTCAAATACAAAGCTGAATACGTAGCACCGGGTAATTACATTACATTTTTATTTTACGCGGCGAATTTAACGCAGATGTGTTTTAACTGTATGTTTCATTCATGTAAGATGAAAAGTAACATTTAAAGAAAAAGATAATTCTAAAGCTTTACCTTAAGAATAAGTGAAAAAAAGGGAAAATCTAAAATGGAATAAGAAAATATGAATTCTTTTCTTCATTCGCATTTTTTGCGTAAATTAAAGAAAGTCTGAATGTCCATTGCTTAACATCCCATCCCTTGTAACACGAATCAGTTTTTTAGATGAGATTAAACTAAAAAGACTACATATTCGTTTAATTACTATGCAACGGAAGTCATTACCATTCTTAATTTTTTCCTGTTTTTTTTTTTTTTTTTGTATGGTGTTTTATATGAAACACATTCTGGAATCAATAATTGCTTAGATTCAGAAGAAAAATATGAGCATTTAAATTTTTTATTGGGATCTTTATTTTAAAAAATCCAAGATAGGAGTAGGACATGCGCTTGAATTGAAATTTATTTGGAACTGTTTACATACAAACACTGATCCACACACCGAATTTCTGCTAATTTTCTGGCTTAATGAATGTAAGAATTTATCAAAGTTGGGGATCGCTCCATTTTGGATTAGTGCTTAGATAAGCTTGAAATGAACATTTCTCTGAGTTTTCCCGTAATGATTCCCATTTACTTCACGGTTTATTAACTTGAACCCGCATATGAATCACGAAACATTTAAAACCATATTTTAATTTCAGAGAACCTTTTCGATTCTGACTAGTTATTTGTTTGCGTTGCACTGTCGAAGGAGAAATTCGAATTTCAAAGGAAAAGTTTTATGAGAAAAATATTTTAACTAATTACATTATACGAATACTTTAGAGAATGAAGGAAAGCGAAATGAGAATGACACATTTCGCTCGTGTAACATTTTGGTGATGGCTTCATTTTCATTCTATGACTTACTGAATGTTTTACTCTATTTCGAGTTAAGTGATTAACAGTTTTAAGACTACACGATTGACTCGTTTAATTTATATTTCTTTTATTTTAATCGTATTACGTTTTGCACATAAACACTGATCGATACTAGAAAATTACATAATACATAATTCCTTTTTTATTGATCATTTTATAATTTTTGTATCTAGGATTATAACATGCGTTAAAAAGTAAATTACTTTTTTGTATATATCTTGTTATCAGAATTGCGATGAATATGATATTTGTTATTCGAGTAATAAATATAATTTCATTACCTAATTTATTATATTGATAAATATAATCTAAATACTATTTATATTCCAAAAACTTCTTGTCTTATAAATCTGGTCTCTATATTCAAACAATTCAACAACACAATATCTTCTTATATTAACAAATTTACGCTCTAAAAATTTCTTTCTTTGTAATTTTAAAGAAATGCATTTTGTTAATTTAATGTATATATTTTTAAACATTTTTTTAAAATTTTTTATTGCTTTAATCATATATTATTCTAATTGCGTACACACACACACACATATATATATATATATGTGTGTGTGTGAAACGAACAAAAACTGGTATGACAATGAATATTTTACTAGAAAAACACTGTAAGTAACCTATCGTTATTAAAAAGAATTATTAAAATAAGGGTATTTTTCAGTTTTTGTAGTGTCATCTTAGTTTTACTTTTTATTTTGAGTTGATTCGTTAACTTTAGTTTTTGTAAGATATTTTTTTGGATTCAAAGTGCTCTTTGTGATTAAAATTTTTCTCGAAAAACACAAAATTTTTAAATTTCATTTTTGTTGTAGAATAAAATCATCAAACATACTTTTTTATATTTTTATAATAATTAATTTAAGACTTTTCCAGTCTAATGTGCATTTTGAATAAGTTTATTCCTCAGGAAACGATTGCTCTGAAAAGTTAAAAATTATTTTCTCTGTTAATGATTCTTTTCAAGAGTCCTTGAGTCATCCCTTTAAAAATAATGTTATTTACTTTTTAAGTCACTAGGGAAGTTCAAATGTATTCTGAATAAAGTGGGGACTGGTTTTAATAAATCAAATGTTTTAATATGTATTTTTCAAATTCACTCATGCACACACATACAGATACGAGGGTAACTGTAAAGTTTCCGACCAAACCAAGGTACAAGACTTTTTTTAAAAATTTATTTTTATTTTTCTACATGGTCTTCTAGTAAGTCTACACACCTTTCCCAGCAATGCCCCCACCTCTTTAACCCGTCCAAATAATACTCGCTGATCTTTCTCTGGAAAATATAATTGTTCACGAAGGTGAGGACTCCCACATTTGACTAAGATCTCCACCCTACGAGCCCAATATTTATATTAGGGTACAAAAACAAGCCGCTTGGGTCTAGATCTGGTGAGTAAGGATGGTGATCAAGCAGTTCAAACCGTAATTCATGGATTTTCTCCATGGCAACCACTGATGTGAGAGATGGCGAATTCTCTTGGTGAAATAGAATTTTCTTTCAGCAATTGAAACCTTTTCACCGCAATTTCTGGCTTTAGCTAGTCAAGTAATGATGCGTAATATACTCCTGTAATGATTTTTCCTGTTTGATGATAATCGATTAATATAACTTCGTGTATATTCCCAAAAAAGTTTCCATTACTTTCCGAGCCGAAAAAATGAAGTTTTTGCTTTTTTCACGTGCACTTTGGATGGAATACGCATCCACAGTGGCTTTCAGGACGTAATTATCCACCTGAGTCTTGAGTCGACTACGTGGTTCATTAGACAAGTCGAAAACTCCTGAACAAAATTTCTTAAGCCAACGGGTTACAGTCGCTTTTGTAGCCACTTGAATGCCGAACACACTATTGTTATTGTCGACTGCCTGACGTGTTGTGGCTCCACGGTGGAAATCATACTTCATCAACACACGAATTTCGCTGATTTCCATGGTCTCACTTAATCGCCTATACGAACAAAAAAATTGCAAATTTCTTCATACTAAAATATGCGTTAAAAAGAGGAAATGATGTACTTTTCACACAAGAAACAAATTATGCCAAAATACAACGTCTAAATGAGGTTATGTGCCAAGTTAGAGAATAAATGTATGAACTTTGCTCCATTTCATATATGCCGACTAACCAATATAATATATATATATATATATTATATGCTCTATATATATATATCATATAATATATGTATATATATAATATAACTCTTCTCTTATATATATATAAATATACTAAAATTAAAATATTTATATATTTTATAAAGTTTTAGTATTTTGAGATCCACGTCACTTTCAGTCCAATAAAACCTGATTTTTATGCACGATGTGTATGGATTTTTAAAATTTAGATCCTCGTCATCTGATTTTTGTAGCACAGTTTAGAGTGATCCTAATCAAATTTACCAACTACGTCAACTCCAAGAATCGAAGCGCACATTTGCTATTGAAACTATGTATTGTTTTAAATATAAATACGTTAAAAGTTACTAAATCATAAACTCTAAACAGATAGAATCTTATTTTTTAATGAGCTTAAGGTTTCAAGTAACCTTTGTTACCATTCCTGTATTTAACATTGCAGTAATTAAATTCAAAGTAAAAAAATATTAATTAGACAGATAAGTTGCATATTTTTCTTCTTTTACCTATATTGCATTTATTTCTTTGCAGAAATTATTTAGAATGAAATCTTTTTCATTATTTTATTACGTTATTAAGTGCCATTTCTGCATTCACCTGGTTTCATCTTAAAATTATGACCTATCTCGTTTGCTCTTTTGTCTTGTGTTTAAAGGTTAATGGAAAATAATCTCTTTTCAGGATGTGTTTCATGAAACGCGTTTTTGTGAGAACATGGAAACAATCTTAATCTGCTATAAAAACGATCTTTGATGACCTCTGATGAGGAAAGAACAAGGAATGTTTCGGAATTAGAAAGAAAACACTCTGATGGTGCTGATTAAGATCCTAAACTTACAAAGAAAAAAAAAGTTTACTTCATCATAAATTTTCTGTTAAATGATTTTCAGAAATTAAGAGAGAAAACATATGAAAATATCGCTAATTCAGTTTAAAGAAGAATCAAATTACGTTATCATTTCGTAATAAGTTTTAGTAAACAATAAATCGGGAAAACACAAAGAAAAACAAAAAGTACATAGTATTATAAATACTTCCTTCTTCTTCTTTCTTCTTTAAATACTTTCTTATTATAAATAATTATTCTGTTATAATTTTAAATGTGTGAATTACAATTTCAAAAAGCGAAAATACTTTTCTGTTTATCAAGTGATTTCTTTTATTTGTATGCTTTTGTTTAATATTATATATATATATTAATAAATCGGTACTTAGATATTGAATAGAAAACATGTTCTGCACTTTAGTCATGCCACAATAAAGAAACTTGAAATTAAGATAAATGAATTTATTTATGTATACACGAGAGAGAGGTAGATGTATTGGGAATAGTAGCGGACGACACACGTCTAGTCAGTCTGGTAATCTGGTAATTTAGTAAAAAGTGACAGTATTTTTTCCCTGTTTGTAACTCCAGAGAAGTTAAATTAAGTATTATACAGATTACATGGTAATAATAGTTGCAGGCATCTTTAGGTATTTTACAAGGAAACTAATTGGCGGATAGAGAATATCCCTATTATTTCAGAGAATGAGAAAAACTGATTCTAACATATTTGTAAAACGCATAATTGCATAAATTGAAGATTAAAAGGAATGGGATCACGTAATAACGATGAACGCAATACCATGGCATTGAAAATTTAAATTAGGAAAGTAAGTTAAGGGGGAATAATATATATATATATATATATATATATATATATATATATACAAAGGAAGTACAGGGAATAAGCGTACTGGGTTTCTGACACTCAAATGGAATTCTTTTTCTTCAACAAAATTGACTGCAATGATTTCAAGATCAAAATTTTGGGTTTAGAATGCATGTTTTCTTGTTTCAGTCGGTTGTAAAATTCTCTCTGTAATGCCTTATAGATATGAGTGTCTCGATTCCAAATCCCACCATCCGCTAACTGAGAAGCCTAATCTGTTTCTTTATGCGAATGGCACCGTTCCACACTTTAATCAAATAAAAACATTTTACATAGATGGTGTTATGAACCGTACTAAAGTGTCAAAATGATACAGTGAGTGTAAGACTTGCAGAAAAAAAATTAAAAACCGTTGCTTTAACCTGCAAATCTATGATCTCTTTGTTTTGGGAAGGTAGAGATATTTTCCTCATTTATGCTTTGCCTTAAATGAAAGCATTTAATACCGAATATTATTCAGAAACCCTAAATATTACGGATGATGATAGAGATAAAAAAAAAGGGGAATGTGAATGAAGAGAGTGTGTTTGTTTCAAGACTATACGTGTATCCACACTGCCAGCACCACAAAGCAATTCTTGAGCATATAGAGTTCGTCTCACAGTCCTACTCTGACATCTTCATAATTTTTGTCTTTATACCTCATTCAATACAGTCTTGACATTTTACATGTAACTAAAGGAAGTTACATCGAAAGCAAGTAAAAACAAATCTTACATATATTCCTTTTCTTTTCATGTATCATTCTGTGTAGTTTATGAAGATAATTTATTTTGAAATTCGATAATTAATTTAGAGTAACCCTAACACACACACACACACACATATATATATACAATCTCGATACTTAATTTTTATTTTCTCATTAAATATCTGATGTCAGAAGTTATGAAACTTAAATGGATAGAAAGTTGCAAAATCGAGGGATACAATTCATTTATTCCACGCTTGTTAGCTTAGAAATGTATCTATTTAATGAATGTCTGCCTTGGTTAAACTTTGAGAATATAAGTCCCGTAGGTTATTTACACTCTTTTACACTGAATATCATACTGTTGATGAAGGAATGCAATGAAATTATCATCATTGCTCTTTGCTCGTTAGTATAATAAGAACTATGTTTCATGTAACGTTGTTTATGAATTATACAAATATGATTATTGACTTGGAAAGTGAGTGTATTTATTTTAATGAATGAGTCAGATCTTGAGGTGTTTTCTATTTGAAGAATTAATAATTTTTCTGAAATATACTGATTTTGCCTCTTTAAAGGATTTCTTTGAAATTAAATTTAGATATCTTTCGTGGTAGTAATTCAAAAGATCTCTCTTTTGCAATTTTTTGCTTTTCTGACAAGCTGTTAAAAGTTTTTAAATTGATTTAAATAACTTTTGTAAATGTAAATTTAAAGATTCCATTCAAAATCTTGTTTCTAATAATTGTAAATGTATCATTCATTTCGATGTTGTACTTCGATAAAAAAAAAAAAATTTCAGTTCTATCTTATTTCGGCTATTAAATGTCTTTTTTCAGATATCGCGACAGCTTTAAACTTAGAACTAATGAACTTTAACTTTAAGTAAATTTATTTATAAATGTATATTGAATATGTGAATAAAATAATATCATTATGTTTAAGAAAAAAATTGTCTGACCTCTTTCTTATTTAATTTATCCCCACATCTGTCATTAATTTAATTTTGAAGACTTAAATGGAATTTAGTTATGAAATTTTCTATTAAATTTTCCTTTATTTTGATCTAAATAAAGGATTATATGTGGCTTATGATCCTTTATTTAGATCGTATGTGACTTATTTTAAGTTTTAGCTTTGTTAATTTCATCGAAAATAATTCCAGAGGAGCGGGTTACAACGGCTTGAGCACACCAACGTCGCAAGTCTTAAAACAGAAATCGGAAGCATAAAGAAGTCCCAACTGAAGATTTGTGGTTATACCGTCTTCGAAGATGTAATGTAATTTTATCCTAATTTATTTTTTCCCTCCCACTCTTACTTTTCACGGACATTTCCACCGAGATTAGCCCCTCCTTTCACCTCTGCCTTAAGTGACATTTATATGTGGGTTTATCAGACTTTATTCCCATCTCTTCCTCTTCTCTTGAATCCTCTTTTCAACTCCTAACCGAAATCCACTTTTTGTTTCCACCGCACAGTTTGGGTTCTATTTACCGAATGAAAACAACTACTTATCCTTTCGTAATGCATTCCTTTCATTTCGTCCGATTTAAAGTGATTACTCAGCATTCTTCCGGAGTAGAAGAATCCAGTTAGCAGCGTCAACAGCGAAGATTTTTCTTTGGCTTCGGAAAACGCCTTCAGTCATCGTCGCACTGGATTGCGTGCGTATATTTGTTTGAAAGATAACGCGTCAGAGGCGACTGCTGCCATCCGGAAAATCGGTTATTTCCAGCAGGATTCTCCTGTCTCCCTTAACCAGAGGTGCTAACTCGGCACGGCTAATTAAATTGCAAAATGCTTTTAAATTTCGCCACGGGCAGGGAGCGTCAGCACATTTTGCTAGGGATTCAGTCTCGAGAAGTTTGGTTCGCTCAAAAAAATCGAAGCGAAAATTTCCTAGAAATACAGGTATTAAATTAAAGAGGAAAAGTAATTTTTAACTTAAAAGTATAAATAAGTCAAAAATGCAGGCTATGTTAATGGTCTTAGAAATTAAATCCCCTTAAATAAAACTTGTGCTTTCCGCCAAAAGGATGGCTTTTAATGCTGCGTAATATTTCATATAAATATCAACTTTTTGAGCCTGTTTTTACTTTCTTACCCGAAAAGAAATACGATAAAACATTTACAAGAAATGACCGATTTACGTGTATAAAATTCAATTTTAACTAAGCTTCAAAAGAACTATAGAATGCTTTCAAAATGAATCTAGAAATTACATTAATAATACAAAAAGATGATGAGGGTGTAAGCAAATATTAGATTTTATTTGAAAGTTCAAAGATATAACAAACAATGAACAAAGTCTAAATAGTGAATAAAATAGCGGGAAATAGCATTACTGTACGATACACACATATCAAGCGTGAACAATGGAATTATATCAAGAAAAAGTATCGAGAAATGTTTCAGAAACTGTTTTAGGTTAAAGGAAAACAGATCACATAAATAGGGTGTCCAATTGAAAAGTTATCAAATATCAAAAATTTCATAACACAATTCCTCTTTTGTAATGAAAATAACCTTTAAAAAGTATGGCGACATCTAGATGGAAAAATATTCTTTTAGATATACTGTTGGAATAAGGTATCAATAATTTCTCAGAATCGCAAAGAATATAAAATATTTATATACATATCTACTATGAAAATTATAAATTCATTGATCCATTGGATCCCTTCCGTTCTCTCGAGAATATAAAATGCTTCATAAAAAATAATGTCGTAAAAGTGCAATAAACTATTTCAAAAAGTTTTGAGATATCGATGGATACATTGCTGGTATAAAAACATCAAAATGAAAATGCAATCTGAGACCATTAGAAAATATGTGCAGGATTACTATGAGCACACAATAAAAATACACATAGACAATTTACAAGAAATACAGAATAATATATAAAAGCGAAGTAACGTTATAACAACATTAAAAATGCAATGTTAAGCACTGGGGCAGCCAAAATAAGAACTGTGCTTGTGAGGGTGGGTGTGGATAATAATAATCTAAATATATTAATTTTCTTAATTTATATATCAAACACTCTTGTAAAAAACCCATCCTTATTTTTTCACAAGTGTTTGATATAACTTCCTTTCGTTACACGTATAATGCCAATACGAATTGTAAATTCCTGCCAAATACGTTGTAAAGTGTCTCAGTGTAAATTGATTGTACAGCAGCAAAAATCCGTTGTTTAAATTCACATAAATTCGTAAGTAATGGTTGTTAATCGTAAGCACTTTATCTTTCGTAAACCACCAAAGGAAATTATCGCAAGGAGACATATTATCGGGGGCTTAGGTGGGCAGTTGAGTAACATCAAGTCATTTGTTCAACTGCGACCGATCCAAATGCGAAGTAGCTCCATGAAATCTTCTAAGATACTTTTTATGAAATAGCTCCACCACAAACACATGAAGTCCATCTACGTATTGTTTACATTATAAAGCCTCCTCAGTTTTCCTTTGTATTCATGTATGATTTATCATTCTGTGTCATTTATTTTTGAAGTTATGGAATTTTGAAATGGGATGATTCATTTTAAATAACCCTATACTTCTAGATAGAAGTGATATCATATTAATTTAAGATTTGTTATAATAGGGATATAAATTGTAGGTCTTGGGCTGAAATAAAATGGTTCATTCTTCAGTTTAAAATAAATAACTACTTAATTTCCCAATAATTGTTTAGCAAGTTGCATGTACTTTTAATTCATATATTTGTGCTCTCAATTTATTGTTATGTACATGTGGGTTGAGAGAAAATTAAAAAAAAAATATTAGCTTTAACAATGAGGATCATTTGTTATTTAGGAAACCCTGTGGCATCGAAAATGCAATGTCGGAACATAAGACAATGCTTGAAGAAATGAACACTTTTTGTTACGTGATTTTTCCGTCATTGTCTTCGTCATACTGCACACAGAATCGGTTTTTTAACGTACATTTGTGTAGAATTAGTGCACATTTTGATTTATATAAACATTGCTTCGCGATAATGTTTATAATACGCTTTGGTATTACTCTAAATTAAATAAATAAAAGGAATTCATTCATTATCTGAAGTAGACTTTTTATAATTAACGTTTTTAAAATTCTCGTTTTTAGGATTTAATCACAGTAAAATGTTGGTAGATTAAAATTAACTTCTACATATATCACATGCGTGTGTTGATCTAGAATTTTGTACTTCAATGTAAAATAGAAATGAGGATATTTTCTCAAGTTTTTTTTTGTCCTGTATTAAGAAATAAAGAAAGAAGTATAATATTTACCTAGTCTGCATTTGTATTCTTTATTTCTTTCAACTGCTCTTAGTCAACTTATAAATACGATTAACATAAGCAATCAAAATAAAATAAAAATATGTATATATTAGCAATAAAAATTCTCTAAATGACGTAATGAGGAATTTGTATGTATACACCTCCTCCTACAGAGACAATGTGCTACTAGCAATGGACAAAGTTGACAATGAACCAGAATAGGTTCATCATTCAGAGTATATACCAACTCATTGGATAATGGGATAGATAAGAAATAAACATTTTACAAGACATTTATACAGAATAACAGATTCCAGATATTTGCAGCCTATGACTAAACTAATTTTTTTACATCAGTACTACAATTTTGTTCTTTTTACACCTGAAAAATTCAAGTCTTATAAAGTCTTAAGGTTGTTGTTTTTTTCAAACAAATTTATTTATATATCATAGATTTTAGTAGGAAATGCATTTGTTGTAGATTCATGTAGTTCAATCGGTTGGTTGAAATTTAAAGTTGTGAAGAATTTCAATATATTAAGGACTTTTGTTCGGGAAATATGTATTTAAGAGTATTTTTTTTTTAATTCCAAACTTAATTGAAGGTTATTTTCCTTGAACTGGTTTCACGAAACTTAATTTATTTTATTTAGATTATATCTGATATTTACTACAAATGAAATTTTTACCATAGAACAATTTCAACATTTTTATAAGAATGTCTCAGTTATATTTTTCTATTTTTAAGAGTCTTTATTACGTGAAGCAACAAGATTCTATATGAAATTCAATTTCTAGGGAAAGAGGATTTACTTTCGTTGAATCTAAAAAGATATTTGCCATGACGATATATTTATATTAAATATTTTCCAGTTCTTTTTATGTTTTATTTC
This sequence comes from Nephila pilipes, assembly GCA_019974015.1. Lineage (NCBI taxonomy): Eukaryota > Metazoa > Arthropoda > Arachnida > Araneae > Nephilidae > Nephila > Nephila pilipes. The sequence goes on along the minus strand of BMAW01063983.1, from coordinate 444,334 downwards.
AAAAAAAATTCATAGTTTTTTTCCGTGAAAGGGACTCTTTTTATTTAAAGAATATTTGGAAACATAAGCTGTTCAACATAATCCAATTTCTATTTAAACAATGATTTCTTCGCCCATTAATAGCTGTTTAAAATTCAACTTAAAGAAAGTTTTGTTACTAATGTTTTTGTTACCCTTTTCATTGAAAATTGCATAAGAGATTCGCACTGGTACATTAGTAACTGACCTCGTGATTTTGATTCACGTTTGGATGACACTTAGTTGTTAATTCTCCTCCAGTCTTCCACATCTCACCAAATGAGCACATGTAAATGAAATAGAAGGATATTTTATGTAAATCAAAGTTGATTTCTGAACATGATCACTATGAGTTGAGAAACAACCACAACTTTCATAAGCATTGAGCTCAAATGTCAAATTCATTAGAATAACATATATTAGAGAAAAGTTTCCCATTTTTTAAAATTTCGAGGCATTAGTTAATTTTATGAATGACTAGAATTTAATTAGTTCTTGTTTGCAATATGTTTCAGATAGGGAAGCATGAATGGAAAAAATTAGAGAAGGAAAAATCTCCTGTTTGATTTGTTTTCCGACTCAATCTTTCTCTTATTCCAAAAACAAAAGTTTCGGAGAAGAAAGCAAGAAGGTTATTTTTGATCGTTTTCCAATGTCTTGCACATTAATTGAAATGGTGAAACGAATGAAATTCTTTTTTTTTAATAAATAGGATTGCATATCTGGAGGGCAGACTGAATTGTGAATCATCTCTTAGCCACACGAAATGTAGAAGAAGAGATTTTTCAAAGATGTTTTTATTGAATAATTAAATTCATTCTTCTGGATTTCCAAGTATTATTTTTTCATAATAAAGGAGTATAGTATTGTTTATCTAAGTAATATATGAACTGGAGAATAAAGTGAGATATATGAAAAATAAGAATCTATACCTGCCACTAAGATATAGTATTGTTATTTATCTTCTTATTTTTTTTTTAAATTCCAGATTAAAATTAAAATCATAAATTTTTATTTTAATTTAATTTTATTTCATTTATATATGTCTCATTTATTTATAATATTATAATGGTGTTTGCGCAGAATATGCATTTAGACGGCAGGGCAGAATGCAATAGAACATATGCTGCCTGCTTTTAGAAATTGAAAAATCAAAATCCTATTTATCACATGCGTTTGTAAATTCCAATCTATTGTAAAATCCCTATTGTTTTAGCAGTGAAAATAAAATAGATGTTTTATTTTACATAAGGAAATATTTTATTTGAATTCTTATGAATTTTCTTCTGGGTCTAAAAGCATAAATAGAAGACTGATAAATATCTGATTGCATATATTTAATCTTGAATTTTTTTTCTTTCAAAACTGAATATCCAATACATTGAAACAGTGCGCAAAAATTTATATTCGTATTTATTTTGATTTTTCAGAAATTATATGTAACAACTTTTATTCTACGAGTAATTGCCTTAAAAATGTGAATTCTACGTGTTAAACATGTGTTGCAATTTTCCTTCATTCACTCCTGCGAGTTTTATTTTTAATTAAATGGAAAAAAATTATATTTATAAACTTTTTTTTTATCATTTATCCTCTCTCCCTCAGAGATTAATCACAATTTAAAATTATTTATATCTTCGAATATGCATTCAAATTTTTCTTGAAGATATCTCATAAGTAATACTCAACAGAAATTTAGACCCTGTATTCCTGTTGCTTAATTTCTTTAAAAATAAAGTAATGCTCTTTTAGAATGACCTCCTCAGATATTCTAATGTAACCAAGTTTCTTTATATAGAGAAGAAACTCAAATTTTGTTAGTTTTACACGTACATTACTGAAATTGTTCTGTAAAATACAGTCCAAACGGTTAATGAATATATTAAGAATTTCTTTTTGAAAATTAACAATTTGTCAACTAAAAATATTTCCACTAAGTCCTTACATAAGAACATTTCACAGCATACAATCTATAACTTATTAAGAATAAAACTCCTTATCGGACTTATAGATACTTTCTACTTTTAGTCATTTTTGGTTGAAGCGAAATATAAATTTGCTCCACCGTACGATAGACTTTTATGAAAGTACTAATAAAAATTGGTATACTTTACTTTTCTACTTTGTTGCTCGACTTCTGACTTTTTTGTGAGAATTATCATGCATAATATTCTGTTAACACTATACCAGAGGGGTCAGCGAAACGCATTTGTTATATGGACTCAAAGAAATAAATTTGGTCTGTTTTTTTTTTTTTTCTAATTATTGGTTTTAAATAATATTTTTCATTTCAGTACAATTGTACTCTAACACAGATGAAAGAAGATTCCTGTTATCCTATTCGAAAGATCTTTCAATCAAATGGCATTTCATTATATATATATATATATAACACATCGATCAATAACTCCCGAGTCTAACATTGAAAACAACATTTTTTTTGCAAAAATTTTTTATTCATCGAACATAACACCTTGTTAATCGTTCCTTTAGGGTGATACACCAACCCAACGCTTTTCCAAATCTTTTTTTTGTTTTTTTTTTCCCCTTTTTTTTCTTTTTTTTTTTTTTTCCCCAAATTTTTTTTTTTTTTTTTTTTTTTTTTTTCGCAAGAAATCTTTTTTGTTGCGAGTAAATAGCGATAAACAGCTTTCTGAATCATCGACTCGTTGCTGTTTTTGTTCTATCGAAAGCAATCGCGGCACCCACTTGGAAAAAACCTTTTTCACTTCACTTCAAAAAACATTTTTCCTGGTCCGATCGACTTAAAATTTTGACACGTTTCAAGCAAAAGGTTAGTACTCTAGAAAGACCTGGTTACTGGTTTACTACGAGCACCATCTCTGGGTTAGTCTCGGGAGTTATTGATCGATGTGTTATATATATATATATATATATATATATATCCCTTTCTCTACCGGAGGGAGTAAGAAGTGCTTCTCTGGGCCACGGCTTCTTACCGCGGAGTGTCACTCTGTGCCCAGACGATTTTATATACTAAGCCTAATTCATGAAAAAAATTCCTCTAAATTCAGCTATTCATTAAAATATTTTGGTAATTATATATCTTATTTAAAATGCATTAAACTTAATATATACAAAAGAAAAAAGGATTTAAATAAAAATTGAATGTTTTAAACAAAAAATTACATAAAAAATCATACTTTTAAGAAAGTACAAAATATATTTACATATGTTACAAAAATTTCATGGCGTAATGATGTACCATTACATGAAATATATAGATATAAAAGATAAATTTTATTTTGTTGTATTGCATATGTATAAAAAAATCAATGCATAGTCCAACGTCATATGTATTACACACATATTCTGAAGCTTCATGCAAGAATTTGAACAAAGGGCACATCTTAGTCCTTTTTTTCCCCTTTTTATTTACTTTAATGTCTATGTACAGATTTGGATTATTTTCGCTAACATTACTGTCATATTCCTTCATTATTTCGCAAATATCAGTATCAGATAAATACTTTCTTTTCATCATGACTGGCACTACAAATAAAAACCGACTGAATGAAATGAACAGCTGAGAGCATCTGCTACCTAAAGCCCTAGCCCCCATAAAGGGCCATAAATTATCCTTCCAACTTCTAAGAAGCAAGAAGAAAGACAAAAGTAAACTGAAAGCAAATGCACGCTTTAAATCATGTCATTACATTTAAAGAACCACGCCGCAATATGTGCTTTTAACAACAACCCCCTCCCTCCTCCTCCTGATGCTCAGAAGTGAAATCCAAGCCCATATAACCAAGGTCATCATTCCAAATAACCTAACTATATAGATTTCGCGGTAATGTAACACCATCTAGTAATATTAAAAAAATAAAATAAAACGTTCTCTTTAAACGTATCAATATTGATATGTTGGTCTGCAGAAGGCATTCCGGAGCGTATCTATTGTGATACGCTGGTAGTTAACGGGATATATAGAATATGTATATATATATATAGAATATGTATATATATATATGGAATATGTATATATATATATATATAGAATATGTATATATATATATGGAATATGTATATATATATATATATAGAATATGTATATATATATATGGAATATGTATATATATATATATATA